>RJWJ010023582.1:0-25674 GCA_004363605.1 Indri indri | reverse complement strand
AAAAAAAAAAAAAGAAAAAAAAAAGCATCCCACTCCTGATCAGAATTTCAGTCTCCTAAATGATTAAAACTTTTGGGAGATGAAATTTTCCTTTTACTGCAAATAGTTTCTAAGATCGTTCCATTAAGGAAGCATTTTTCAATGGCAAGTCTCAGTGCTGGAAGGGACTTAAAAGATTACCTGTTACATTGGTCCCAAAAAGCACCTGAATCTCTAAGTATCCCTAAATGGTGATCTAATCTGTACTTAAATTTATGGTTATTTGTGACTTTTAGAGGAATACCTATTTTTTTCACCCTGCCAAATTAGACATCTTCCACTATTAGTCACTTCCATCTTGTACATTGAGAAACATTTTGCCCTCTTACAAACTTCAACTGTAGTGAGCCTCTCTGATATCCATTAGGGAGAGTCTAAGTCCCTCTTCTCTATGTGACAGCTTGAGTAGTTATGTAGGGTCTCCTTCATTTTCTCTTTTCTAGCCTCAACAGCCTTAGTAGCTTCAATTGTTGGTTTTGGGTCTGTTTTGCCTTTCTCAGGATATATGCTGGACTACCAATTTTTTTTTTTTAATTCTTAATTTCAACAAGCTGGTTTTCTCTATGAAGCCTACAGAATAGAGGATGTCCAAAATGTTCTTTGCACGTCATAATTACTAAGAATGGAGAGATTAGGAATTTTCTTTGAACATAGAGACTTTTTAAATTAGAAACTATTGCTGAGGATAGAAGTTTAGCCTAAATAAAAACTAGTGTGTCAATATTTACAAATATTCTGGTCTGTTCTCAAAAGCATTACAAGATTGTCATCATTGTCACCTGGACAAAAACCACCAACTCTCATCCTGGCCTTTTTCTGGTGCCTTGAAGATGTCAAGCTTTTTTCACCTCAAGGCCTTTGTATGTGCTTTTTCCTTTTCTGGGAATGTTCTCTGAAACCCCACCCCTTCAAATTTTGGCCAAATAATTCTTCGTGCTTCACATCTCTGAGAAACTTACCTTCCACCCCAGCCCCACCCTAGTCCTAATTTAAATCAGGTCACTCATCATAACTGTTCAATCTGTCTTCACCATTGAAAGGAAATATCATAGAATCATAGGATCTAATGCTAGAAGGAGATTTTATAGGCCATTTAGACCAATTTCCTTATTTTTCCTTATGGCAAATACCACATTTTAAATAGTATATTTAGTCATATGATTATTTAGTGCCCATCTTCTCCACTAGATTGTAAAGTCCAGGAAAGTTGACTTCTGTATGCTTTGTTTACTGAGGAATCCCCAGTGCCTGGTAGAGAGCCTGGTTTGTGTTGGGTGTTCACATAATATTTCCTGGATGGATGGAGGGATGAATGAATGAATGATTATTACAGCACACTGTTTAAGTTCTTCCTTGCTTACATTTGTATATGACCTTGTAGTTTTCAAAGAGTTTTCATGTCTTTGTCATTTTAGGTAAGGAAGAGTAATTATTATTACCCCAATTTCCAGCCAATGAAGCTAACTTTCAGAGACGAGACTAGAACAATCAGACAAAATGTTAACAATTGGTGAAACTGCTTAAAAGGTATATGGGTGTCTTTTGTACTATTCTTGCTTCTTTTCTTACAACAATTTTGAAACTGTTTCCTGTAAAAAGTGAATTCGTTAAAAAAAAGAAGAAGAGACTAACACAAACTCACATAGCTGGTGATGTGTGGAGCTGCACTCAGAGCTGGGGCTATGTATTTACTCTTAGTCTAGTGTTTGTTCTTTTCCATTAGTAATTTTAAAAAACCGCGCACATAATGTGATTTTTTTTTTAATCTTGGAAAAAAATAGTATCTGTTTCCTGGAAGGATCTAGTTAAAATACAATCCCCTGACTTTTTTTAAAATAAAATTTATTTTTTAGAGCAGTTTCAGGTTCATAGCAAAATTGAGCAGAAGGTACAGTGATTTCTCACTTGCTTCCTGCAATCCCCTGACCTTTATGAGTTGATTTCTATAAGTGACCTTTGTATAGGAGAATGTGAAGGGAAGATCTCACCAACTTAATCCCATTTCATTGTATACCTCAGGGCTTCAGACAGGCAACATGTAATATATATCGCCAAAGGTAAAAAACTATTTCTTCATTTGAACTCAGTTACTGTATTTTCTTATGAGAGAAATTGGTCAAAATGAAAATATTAGCATCGTCAAACCATCGGCTTTAAAAATTAAAAATTCTCTCAAAAATACCTTTTGCTTCATAGCATGTCTGTTACAAATTATGTCTTTTTTTCCTATTGATTCACCTCATTTTACTGGTCATCACCTTTACAATAGCACATAGACATGAAAGCAATGCCGCATCATTCCCTTACAGAAATTTCACACTTTAGTCTTCTTTTCCCACTGAATCATACTGCTCTTCTTTCATTATTTCAATTTGGTCAGGTCTGTTGTTCCTTCACCTGCATTCAGAAAATCATGGATCCCAGTGCTGTCATATGGCACAAACATGCTTTAAATGCAATATTATGTATGTCACTATAAGTATTTTACCAAATCAATATATAAATTTTAAAACATTCTGTAATTTGTAGCCTATATCTGATTTATCTCTCAGGATATAGAATTCCTGAATATGGTATCATTTATTTTCATTTTTCTAGGGAATCATCCAGGCTTTGATTCATTCTGGGGAAAAAATTCTTGTAGTGGTTTATTTTCTCCCTTCCTTGAAATAAAGGAAATATCATAGGGACTTATGGTAATAGAAGATTTTATAGGCTATTTAGACCAATTCCCTTTGAATTCCCTCTGCAATATTCCCCGTGAGGTCCTCTATTTGCTACTTGGATACTTTGTATAATGGGGAAGTCACCACCTTACTTGTACTATATGCACTCAGGGCTAAACCAGGTTGGTTGCCTATCCAATTAAACATGGTTCCTTTAACCCACTAGCAAATATGGGGCTTCATTTATGTGTGAACGGTATGACAAAGCTTCCCTCAATCATGGACATCTGGAGAGCGTGCTCTGCAATTGGAGCCAATCTGCGATTGTTTAGACTGTCTGGTAGCAAGGCAGGCCGACTTCGTCTGGAGCTGGAGGCAGGGGCAAGCTGACAGCAGCTTGTAGAACATGGAGATTCCTGGCTAGCTGCTTGCTAGAAAGAAAACATTTTAAGTGAACTTAGGTTTCCAGATGTCCCCCTCAAAAGTACGTGATTGCCATTGGGAAGGATTATAAAAGGAGAATATGCAATATGTGAATTAATTACTCTTTTTTCACTGATTAGTTTTTACTTAACGTTTGGCAGCACAATTTACATAAATTTTATGTTTTAGAATCTGTTTTCTTTTTTTTTTTTTGCTTCAGAACAACTGTACAGAATGCTAATAGACGCACAACTTTTCTTAGTATGATTTATGCACATTCTTTTTCACTTAGTTCACACATTATTTCATGCACTAAAATTTTTTTCCACTTTTTGGAGAATAACATAATTTTATAACATAATAACATAATTTCAATAATGTCAAATCAATAACCAACATTTATGGTACTTTATAAAATGGGATAGTTTGCTCAGGTATTTCTATCTTCCTGTAATGGAAACTGCAATAAAGGTAGCACCTTTAAAAATTTTTATCAGGTGAGGTGGAGTTACATTTTAAGATATTAATCTGTTTTTTTTTTTTACCAGTGTTTCCATCTTGCTTTGCTCTCCCTGCCCCCTGTAGTTAACTCTGTGCTCAATTGCCTCCTGGGAGGCAGGGAAAGGGCTGAACTCAGAAATAGCCTGTCTATTTGTCACAAAAAAGTCTAAGCCCCCAGGGGAATTTAGAGAGTTTTGTGGAGAAGGTAAAAGGTTGGTATTTAAGGGTATAGACAAAGTATTTTGCCCAGAAGCAAGCAGAGAAGAGAGAGAGGAAAGGAGAAGAGAGAAGGGAGAAGGGATGAGGGGAGAAGGGAGAAGAGGCAGAAGGGATGAATCAGATGAATCAGAGAGCTCTGTTTTCCAGAGAGAAGGATGCTGTCTGTTTTACAACAGTGCTGATGGGACAGTAGCAAGATCCTAAAGAGGAAATGACTGCCAGGCGCATGTAGTACAGTGTGAAAATTGATACCAGACTGCTGCCTGATAAGAGTGACATGGAAATAATGCAGAGTTACCACATATAATGGGCCATGCAGCCTGGGACCATAGACACAGCAACTGTGTGAACCTATGCCCATGGATTCCTTGAAACCTGTACTCTGACTGGCTAGCATAGTTAATGGCGTAAACTTGGGAGAAGCAGAGATGAAGGATAATTCTCAGGAAGAATTGAAGATAAGCTTCAACCAGCCTAGCAGAATATAAACTCAGGAAAAAATATTATATTGAATTACGTAAAATGAAATGTGTATAATACGCCTAAGTGTGTAGATCGAGAGGCGTATTTGCTTACAATGAATAGCTATTTTTCTTTTTTTTTTCTCACTTAAAAAAATGAGGAAAGTTTACACACAGTAAAATTCACTTTTGGTGCACAATTCTGTAAGTTTTGGCAAACACTGAGTCTTGTAACTACCACCACAATCAAGATAAAACATCCCTCTCACTTCTCCAAATTCCCCAGCGCTTCTTTGCGGTTAATCTCTCTTTTGGCAAACACTGATCTGTTTTTGCCCCTATAGTTTTGGTGCTGCAAGAATGTCATATAAATGATACACTATGAAGGTGTTTGAGTCTTGCTTCTTTAACTTAGAATAATGCATTTGTAATTTATCCATTTTGTTTTGTGTATCAGTAGTTTGCACCTTTTTATTCCTGAGTAGTGTTTGATTGTATGTATGTACCACAGTTGTTTTCACTTGGTGATTGCAAATAAAGCTGCTGTAAACATCAACATACAGGATTTTTGTGTGAATGTAGGTTTTCCTTTCACTTGGATAAATACCTAGGAGTGGAATTGCTGCATTGTGTGGTATAGGTTTAACTTGATCAGATACTGCCAAATAGATTTCCAAGGTAGCTGTAAGATTGCATTCTAATCAGAAATGTATAAGGAGTTCTAGTTGCTCCACTTCATGTTGTCATTTAAAAAAAAATTGCCATTCTAAGCATGTAATGATATATCACTGTGTTTTTAACTTATGTGGCTTATTTGCCACTTTTATATTGATGATGAATTATCTTTTCAGATGTTTTGTCCACTTTTAAATTGTTTTTTATTTAATTGATGAATTTTTGGAGTTCTTTACATATTCTGCTTACAAGTCCATAATTAGACATATCATTCGGAAATAAATTCTCCCAGTCTGTGCCTTGTATTATCCTCCTATCAGTGTCTTTTGAAAAGCAAAAGTTGTTGTTCTTGATAAAGTATAATATGTCATATTTTTTTAGCTTAGAATTTTGATGTCATATCCTAGAACTCTTTGCTTATTCCAAAGGTTCCCCCCCTGCTTTTTTCTTTTAGAATTTTTATAGTTTTTACACAGAAGTTTTAGAGTCTTAGGTCTATGCTCCATATTGAGTTAAATATTGTATAAGGTATGAAGTATGGATCTAGGTTCCCTTATGTTTTATACAAATGGTCATCCAATTATTCCAGTAATATTTGTTGAAAAGATTACCCTTTATTTATTGAATTGAGTTTGCACCATTATTGAAACTCAGTTTTCTGTGTGTGAATCTGTTTTTGGATTCTGTGTTGTGTTCCATTGATCTACATATCTAACCTTTCTCTAATACCAACTGTTTTGACTATTATAGCTTAATAATAAGCCTGGAAATTAAATAGTAAGAATCTTCTAACTTTGTTTTTTCTTTCAAAATTGTTTCATCCTTTCTTGTTTCTTTGCCTTTCGCTGTAAATTTTAGAATCGGCTTTTCAATTTCAAAAAAAAAAAATCCTACTGGGATTTTGGCTGGAATTGCATTGAATCTGTAGGTCAATTTGGGGAAAATTAACATATTAACAGTGTTGAGTCATCTGATCCATGAATATAGTATACGACTAACTCCCTTTATTTAAGTCTATAATTTCTTCTGTGATTTCATTCATCAATATTTTGTAATTTTCAGTATAAAATCTTGCAGATGTTTTGTAAGATTTATTCATAAATATCTCAGGCTTTTTGCTGCTATTGTAAGTAATACTTTAAAATTGTCAATTTTCAAGTGTTCATTGCTAGCATAGACAGTCCCTGACTTATGATGATTCAGTTTAGGATTTTTCAACTGTATGATGGATTTATCAAGATGTAACCCCATCATAAGTCCAGGAGCTCCTTATGACTTATGATAGCTTTATGGTTTCTACTGAATGCATATCACTGTCACACCATTGTAGTATCAAAAAATCTTAAGTTGAGCCATTGTAAATTGGGGACCATCTGCTATGTTGTAACTTCCTCATAAGTTAAGGAGCATCTGTGTGAAGAAAAATGATTGCAAGTGTATTTTCCACCCTTGCTAAACTGACTTTTTAGTCCCAGCAGCTTTTTTTTAGTACATTTTTGAGATTTTCTCTTTTGGTAGTCATGTTACCTGTGAATAAAGACTATTTTATTTCTCCTTTTCCTCTCTGTATGCCTTTTTTCTTACCTTGTTGCACTGGCTTGGACTTTCAGTACAATGTTGAATTGAAATAGTGTGAACATTCCTGTTTTGCTCCTGGTCTTGGGGGGGGAAACATTCAGTCTTTCATCATTTAGTATTTTGTGAGCTTAACTCTTTTGTGGGGGCCTGTAATCAGCTTGTGTGCTGAGAGTTTTTATCAGAGAGGAATATCAGATTTTGTCAAAGGCTTTCTCTGTGTCTATTGAGATGATCATTTGTTTTTCCTTCCTTATTCTATTGATATGAAGATTTACATTGATTGAAATTTGAATGTTGAACTGGCCTTGCATTTTTGAGATCAACTTTACTTGGAATTGTACTATACTTATTCTATGCTGTTGGATTGTATTTGCTAGTACTGTGAGGAAATTTTTGCATCTATGTTCATGACAGATATTGGTCCATAATTTTTCCTTCTTTATTACTTGCTTGATGTGGTTTTGGTATCAGGGTAATGCTGGCCTCATAAAATTAGTTGGAAAGTGTTCCTTTCTCTTCCACATTCTTGAAGAATTTGTGTAAAATTGGTATTATTTATTGGTTTGGAATTATTTTTTCATAACGAAAAGAAAATTCAGATACTTAATTCTGTTAAAAAATTTCACTTTACCTAGCAGGCAGCTAAAGTACTAAAACCTCCTAATTACATGAAGGAGGTTCTATGAAGATAATTCTACTGTAGGTGTTTTGAGGCTAACTAGTAAATTACAGGTCCAATGGCACCAGCTCTAGAGCAACCTTTGCGGATTTTGGAGTGAAGGAAACCCATTTGTCGGTCATAATTCTTGTGCCAGATTGTTTCTCAAATGGACCAGAACTTGAGCAAAGAAAGAAGTGCTGTTTATTGTCTCCCACCATAGACATCAACATATTGGTGCATGGGCTGGGAACCTTGAGAAATAGTACTAAGTGCTCATATTTGGATACTGAAATCCAGGAAAAATTGAGCCTTTCACAGTAGCTAGTGAAATAGGTATAGACTTTGATACTTTGGTAGGCCAAGTTTTATTGGATATTTGACCTTGGTGGTTGGCAGTGGCTTATGTTTTGTCCTTGTAGCTGGATTTTCACTGGTAAAGACCTTCATGGTTCACCTTGGCTGAAAGAAGACATAAATTTATCCCATGCAATTGTGCTTTATCATGCAGGACTCTAAAATATTGAGGTTAAGTGGTTGGCCAGTGGCTTCCTTGCACTATGTCTTCTGCCAGGACTACAGGCCTGGACTTTAATACCACAAAAACTAAGACTAAGTTCCACAAAGTTACAGTAAGCATTAGATCAATCTGCCTAAATTCTGTTACTCTTTGTCTTGTTTGGAATTGTATTCAGTTTTAGGGCCAAGCAGAGAAATAAAAAGATAGTCTAAATCTTATTGTCATCCCTCTCTTCCTTTGGGAGACTTCCTTGGGTTGCTTATCTTCTTTAATCCACTAATAACTAAAACAAATTTCTTTTAAAAGTCCTTCTCAGGGAAATGCAAATCAAAACCGCAATGAGATATACTACCACACCCATTAGAATGGCTACTATCAAAAATGGAAGATAACAACTGATGGCAAGGATGTGGAGAAGTTGGAACCCTTGTGCACTGTTGGTGGAAATATAAAATAGTACAGCTGCTATGGACAACATTATGGTGGTTCCTCAAAAAAATTCAGCAATTCCACTTCTGGATATATACCCCAAAGAACTGAAATTAAAGTCTCAAAGAAATATTTTTACACCCATGGTCATAGCAGCATTACTTACACTAGCCAAAAGGTTAAAGCGACACAGTGTCCACTGATAGATGGATAGGTAAACAATATGTGGTATATACATATAACAGAATAGTATTCAGCCTTTAAAAGAAAGGGTATTCTGACATGTGCTACAATAAGCATGAGCATTAATGACAATGCTGAGCGAAATAAGCCAGTAACAAAAAGACAGCACTGTGTGATCCCATTCTGTGAGGTACCTAGGGTAGTTACAGAAACACAGGGTGGAATGGTGGCTGACAGGGCACGGGGAGAGGGATGAATGGGGAATTGTGTAATGGGTATAGAATTTCAGTCTTCAGGATGAGAGTTCTGGAGATCGGTTACACAACAACGTGAATGTGCTTAACACCACTGAACTGTGCACTTAAAAGTGGCAAAGATGATAAATGTTGTGTTAAGTATATTTGACCACAGTTCAAAATAAAACTAATAAAAATACTAAAAAAAAAAAATCCTTCTCAAAGAGAAGTTAGATTTGGCTGTATATCCCTTTTTCCTTTCATATCAGTTTGTCTGTCTTCTAAAATCTCAAATTTTGCCTTAAGGAACTTTCTCTCGAGTTTAAACTGCCTTGCTTCCGTTAGCTGAGGTAATGTTTAATATAAATACTTTATTGGGAGGTACATTCTCATGGCAGGCAGGGTGAGGGAAATGAGGAAAAGAAGGTAAGCAAATGTAGGTGGCACGTTGCTGAGCTGACCACATGTTAGTAAAAAATCATGAGTAATTGCCCAATCGTGCAGGTCGTATCTGGAAGGAGGAGGGGAGAGAAATTTATTTGTGAGCTCCTTCCCGCTACCTGTCACTCAGAGTCAAACTTCTCATTATAAAGAGTTTAGTCTCTTATATTTCTAGGTCATAGTACACAGCTCCTCAAAAAGGATAATCCCTGGGGAAGCTGGATCTCACACCCTGTGGTTGGCATTTCATTCAAGTCCAGAAGTAACAGAAGAAACCACACCTTTGTGGGTCTGATCGGGTCCTGTCCTAGGATCTGACTGCTGGAGGTGCCCTGGTTCCAGCCACAGCAGGCACAATGGAGGCCAGGTGAGCAGATGAGGAGGTGTTGGGCTGACAGTGGCACCTGGAGCACTCCATGAGCAAGTGGCCAAGTGGGAGACAAGTGGGAATAATTAGACCTGAGGGAGCATATTAACTGTGCCCCAAACTGAGACATACTAAAGGAAAATACAGTAAGTCAGTAAGAGACGGTGTTCAGGCTTGGCATAAATATTGATCTGATGGAACAACATGTTTGAAATGTGAATATCCAGTGCTGAGAGATGTGGGACTGACCAGATTTAGTTGAAAATAAGTAGAACTGGAAAACACAGAATTCATGACTTCATAAGTTTCACTTTGGGGAATTTCCTATACTGTTAAGTGTAAGTAACTCTAGCTGTACAAACTAACTCCCAAATATCAGCATCTACCAGAGGCAGCGACGATAACCATTAAACTGTATTAAGAATGCATCCTTAAAACAGGTTGTGGAGGCTGCATCTCAATCCAGTGCTCAACACAGGCTCAAAGTGGAACCAGGAAGTTTTAGAGGTTTAACATGCTGAATGAAAGAAAACAAACAAACAATGCGTGACCTGATGACTGGAGCTGCCGCCACTGAAATTTCTAAACTTTGAATACAGGCAACAAAGTCACTCTCAGAAGAAGTTGAAAGTATGCCCAAGTGAATTCCCCCACCTGCAATTATGGCAGGTATTTTTGTTTTAATTAATCTAATGATAAAATATTTTATTCTCACCAAGTTTAAGTTCCAAATTGTATTAGGTCATTAAACATGAAACATCCGATTTCAAATCAAAAGTTTAGTTTATTATATCTCAAACAAGAAGCAGTACAATTGATCAAAGTATGCACCTAAACTATCAACACAGTTTTGCCATCTTAATAGTAGTTTGTTTATGCCAGCAGCGAAGAAGCATGGAGAGTGAGTGGCAATAAAATCGTGAAAGGCGTTTTCCACAGCTTGTTGAAAATGGAATATTTTTCCTTGCAAGAAGTGGTCCAACGCCTGGAAGAAGTGGTAGGCAGTTGGTGCAAGGTCTGGTGAATATGGTGGATGACAGAGAGTTTCCAAGTTGAACCTCTGTAGTTTAAGCAGTGTTGTTTGTGTGACATGTGGTCCAGTGTTGTCTTGCAAGAGGATCAGCCTGTCTCTATTGACCAATCTTGGCTGCTTAATCACAAGCGTCCTCATTATTTCATCCAGTTGGTTGCAGTAGACATCCACTGTAATGGATTGACCAGATTTCCTGAAGCTGTAGTGGATAATACCAGCGTTGGACCACCAAACAGACACCATTAGCTTTTTTGATAAATATTCGGTTTTGGACTGTGTTTTGGCACTTCATCTTTATACAACCATTATACTGAATGCTTGCGATTGTCAAAAAGAATCCATTTTTCATTACACGTAACACTACGATGTAGAAATGATTCACCTTTATGTCATGACAGCAAAGAAAGACAAGCTTCCAGACGATTTCTCTTCTGACACTCGTTTAATTCATGCAAAACCCATCTATCCAGCTTCTTTACCTTGCCTATTTCTTTTGAATGGTCCAATATCATTGGAATAGTAACATAAAACCTTGCTGCCAATTCACGCATAGGTTGACATGGATTCGCTTCCACTATAGCTTTCAGCTCATCATTATCCACCTTGGTCTCAGGTCACCCACGTGGCTCATTTTCAAGATTAAAATCATGAGAATAAAACTTCTCAAACCATCGATGTACTGTGCCTTCATTATCCACATTCTTCCCAAATGCTTCACTGATATTTCGAGGTGTCTGTGCTACATTGGTTCCACGACAGAACTCATATTTGAAAATAACTCGAATTTTTGACTTATCCATGATTTCACAAAAAATTGCTCTAAAAAACATTTGAAAGATAATCACAAGCCAAATTGTGCATTTGAAAGAACAAGGATGTGCCTTCACAATGAACATGAAACAAGAAGTGTCAAAGTGAAATGTCAGAGATATCAACTGTCAAATGTATTACTTAAGGAACTTAGACATTTCATACTTAATAACCTAAATAGATTCTTGATAAAGAGACTGGTGTAGTGGAAAAGCCAAAAGATGTGGACATTGTTTTTCTTCTACTTTCCTTCGCTCAGATATCCTGGCCCTATCTGCCTGCATCATGACAATAGCTATGTATTTCTCCATGTTCCAGATCTTGAGATCTAGGAGCGTCATTTTGACTGGGATAGCTGATGTCGAAGCTGGGAGTTTGCTGTGCTGGTGGTGGTGGTGGTGGTGGTGGTGGTGTGTGTTAATACTTTGAGGTTATGAAGCAGGCATTGTGATAACCTTTGTATTTCTTAACCTGCTGGTTTCTTTAGCTAGTGGGACCTAAGAGAGGCTTGATTGGATTAATTTAATTTGGAAAGTGTTTAAGGAACTGCTTCTATTCCATTGGCGGAGAGGTAAGCATGGGGGTGACCCAGGCTCTGCTTATGACCCTCTGGCTGAAATGAAGGAGAAAGAGAACAAGGGAAGATTTTGTTTCTTGGCACATAATTAACAATGGGAAAGAACATTAATCTTTAGACCTTCAAGTTCTCCTTGAAAATTTAATAATGGGCTGAAGTTCTTAGTGTTCGAATCCAGAACATTTTAACGTTGCTATTTTTTGTTTTTTTTTTTTTAGTATCTTTACTCTGATGTTTGATCTCATTGTCCCCATATATATTGGATGATGGAAATGGGAATAATTAAGAATAATAAAAGGTCGTTTCATCTACAGTATGAATTACTGTTCTTCATTTGAGTATTTTATAGGCAAAAGCTGAACTGCCCCTCTTGGTTCCAGGGGGATATACAGAAATAGGGTGGTTTATTCGGGAAAACTATCTCATGAAGGTGGAAGCTGCATTACTCCCAACCTGGTCTCTTCCTCCAAAGGGAACAGCCAGTATAACTCTTGGTGGCATGTAATGGAGATCACAAAAATGGTTAAAAATCTTTCCCATGTCACAAGTATAATAATAAAAAATACTGAATTTGAGTTTCACACCACCTTGTGATTTAGCCAGGATATTGGTTGCTATTCTCAGTTTCTAAAAGATAAAAAGTAAGACACAAGGAGTAAGAATTTGCCCAAAGTCATGCATCAACTTTTTGCTCTGTAAACTATTTTTCAATTACATTCCTAAACAAGAATACGAAATGAGAGACAGACTGGGAACTGAGATCTTAAAACAGGATTTGAATCAGCATGGACACATGTTTGAAGATGTAAAATTCTATTGCATGTTCAAATATAAAATTCTGCTGTATATTGTATTTGTACTTTTAATCAAATGTACATCTATAGGGTATAATATATACAATGCATATTCAGGAGTCCTGCTAAACACATAGCAGTGAACTAAGCATTGAGGATACTGAGACAGAGACCTGTCCTTGTCTACAAGAGCTCACAATGTAGCTGGAGTCATAAGATGGAAGACAGTTTTGACACAAGATCATGTATGTTCAGGGCTGGAGAATAACGCCCAAAGCTCTACAGGTGTTCTGATTATACAGAATGAGCACTTTTAAGTTGAAGTGATCAGAACATAGAACAAGTTTTGTGAAAGAAGTGAAATTCAAGTTTGCCTTGAAATTTATCTCTCTTTCCAAAGTTAATCCTGCTGAAGCTTTCTTATTCTCTTCCACATGGGATTCTTCAGTGTGGTCATCAGTTGCCGACAGTGTTTAATCTCCCTGTTTTAATTACTCCAATTTAGCTGACACTTTCTTTCCCTTATTAATTAATTAATTCACTCATTCATTCAACAAATATGATTTTGAGGCTCTAAATGGCATTAGGACATGGGGATACAACCACAACCACCATAGCTACAACCACAACAAGTCAGTCTTTTTGTCAAGGAGCTTAGAGTTCATTGAGCATTACTGATTAAAAAAAAAATGCACTTATAATACCATGTGGCAAGTGCTATAAGAATGATATATGGTGTAGTTACTTTGAATTCACATAAAAGGGACACTCCTCCAGGGGACTTTGGAGGCCAGGAAAGTTTTCCAGAGAAAAGCAATATCTAGGATTAGCTCTAAAAGATGAACAAGGGTTGACTGGCTAAATAAAGCTGAAAGGCCGAACTGTAAAAAGAGCTCAGGAAATTTTGTCTAAATTATAGCTGAAAGGCAAATCTGGTAAATTTCAATGATGTGGGTCAAGTGATTTCAGTGTTTTGAAAATCTTCTAAATTTCTCCATACGGTCTCACACCCCATTGAAGCCCAGGCCTTGCCAGTATCTCTGCAGTTTCAAAGGATGTGGAAGGAATGGGAAAACTTAGATGAATAATAGTAAAGAATATTGTTCAAATAAAAATAAAAGACACTTGTGGGAAAGTGAAAGGTAAATTATTAGGTTGCACAGTACTGCACTGAGCAACAATCTTTTGTCCCATAATGAGGTAGGTAATGATAAAGACATAGATCTATAAATTTTTATTTTCTTACAGGATAGAACTAAAAGATTTACAGGAAGGGTTTAATTATGAATGGATTTTGCTGGTTAAGCAGATAAACATGAGAGTTTGTAGATCTCAGAGCCTAAAAAGCCTCTTTAAATAGGGTAGATAATCTAATTGAGTTATCGGTCCTTGGGCAGAGACAGTGCCCTGTGCTTACCACACTATTTCCTCACCTGGATTCTCCAGAAGACTAAATTTCTCAGCCTTCCTGAGGTTAGGTTAGTACTGAGTCTCATGTGACTGAATTTTGACCAATGCAATGTGAGCAGAAGACATTTAGGCCACTTCTACGCTTGGCCCTTAAAAATATCTCACATATTCCATAGCCCTTTTTCTTTTCATGATAAATATGAAAGACAATATGATATTTTTATAGCTAAAAAGCAGAAACAACTTGAATCTTTAAATCATAGCCTAGAAGAACCACTGAGTAGAACCAATTTATATCAGACTGTAATTAAACAAGAAATAAATGTTTGTTGTGCTAAGCCACTGTTATTTCTGGAATTACTTGTTCTGCAAGCAGAGCCTGGCCTACCCCAACAAATGCACTCCTCCTCCTAGAGATTTTCCCATGCCCTCCTTTGAACTTGTTGGGGGCCCTTTGTGACAATAAGGCCTATAACTCATTGGAAATGAGAAGTGAGGCATCAGGAATCAAGAAAAGCTTTTGCGTTTTTGGTTTTAGTGTAGAAAATGTGGTGGATTGAGACAGAATTTTTCAAATAGACCTAATAAAGAAGAACAGATTCAAGGGTTAAAGGTAGGAGATTAAATTTGGACATGTTATGTTGAAAAGATATTTAGCCTTATATCATGGATGATCATATAAATATCTTTGAAGGAAAGCACTGTGGTCTTAAAGGTTTCATTCCCTGTAGTATCTAGTATCTATGACCATTTCTATTTGTTGGTGGGTTGGTTCCTTCAGCTGACTTTTGGAGGGAAATTTTCTGATTGAGTCGGTTAATTCCTCTCAGAGCTGTGAAGGTGCTTGTTATTATCATTTGTGTGTGTGCCTGGAATTGCCTTGAGTTGTCCACACACTCACACGAAATCCAGGTAGCTTGTTTAAATCACCGTAGAATATTTATGCGGCTTCTTTTCTTCACTTTCCCTCCAACAGCTACTTCTTTCTGAATGTTTTTATGCAGCATGCTCTCACTCTTTTAAAAGATATTTCTCATTAGGTAGATTTTAAAAGCCAACACCAAATGTTAAATCCAAGTTTGTTACACAAGCAGTTTGGAAGGTCAGAATGATCTCCGCAAGATGCATACCAGAAGCTAACTCAATTTTTGATTTCCCCAAACGACTTTTCTTGTGAAATCTGGTTTTTACATCTCCCTATGCTTTTCCCTAATGGTCTGCCTTTATATTTCAAAATACAACCAGGACAAAGTATTTTGGAAAAGTTAATGGTTTTTATTTTTCTTTGAAATCACTTAGATTATGTCTTGGTATTTCTTCCTAGAAGAGTATTTTGCATAGTGTGGGTACTAAATGAGAATTTGTTGACTGATTTGAAGATCTTAGTTGGTTTGAGCTGGAGAGAACCTTAGGGATCATTTAGTCCTGCCCTGTTCTTTCATACTTGAGGAAATGAAAGCCCAGAGAATTGAAATGTCTTGGCCAGGGCCAAGATTAGGCTCAGGCTGCTGCTGTTACTAATGATGCTGCTCCTTTAATTATGTTGTCAGTTTCACAAACCTTTCATTTATCTCGTTTGATCCTTACAATAACTATGCGAGGTAAGAAATGCAGAGAGTATCAATCCTTTTTAACAAATGAAAAAATTGAAGCTCAGAAAAACCAATCAAATAATTAGATTATTTTACTTGTTTATGGTATAAATATTGATTGAACTCCTATTATGTGCCAGGCACTGTTCTAGTTTTGTTCTAAAAGCAGACAAAGGCTCTGTCCTCCTTTTGTCAGGGAGAATGAAGGAGGAAACATTATAATAAATAAGAGCTGAAATAAGCGAGCTCGCTTTCTGACTCCAATCCAGTGGTGTTTTTCTCTCCATCTCTGCTAATTAATTAAAACAAATGAACTTTCTGGTGGATTGATTAATTCTCCTTTACTGAAGAGAAATCACCCCTTTAAAGAATTTATCCTGTAAAGAATGCAAAGCATTTTAGATGCAGCAATAAAAAGAGGGCTTTGGAGAGTTGTATAATTTTATGTGCTCAAGAGAATATGGAGAAACATTAGTACATGTTCCCTTTCTCTCCAGCTTTGAGATTTATGATTGGTCAGTTACGATAATAATAGCTGAATATTGGCGTAAGAAATATATTTGATTCAGTGGGTAACATTTGACAGCCTTAACTTGTGAAATGTAGAAAAGTTCTTATAGGAAGCTTCAGCGGAATATGTAATACACAAGAAGGTATTCAGGCAACAGAAAAATACAATCAAAGGAAACTGCTACCCAATCTGTTTCATTAAATATGAAAATTAAAATGCCTTAACAAAATGCTTTCTCTTCCTCTCTCCTCCCAACCAACAAAAGCTTTAGTAGGCAGCCTGAAATTGCTCATCAAGGAAAAAGACCAGACTCACATTTTAAATGGCTTCTTCTGAATGAAGCAATTAATGCTAAAAGGAACATGTTGTCTCCTCCACATTTATAAGGTAAAACATCTATTGTGCTTGCTGGCACTCTATCGAGCCTGTCCTTGGCCTAGGTGAGTAGGGAAAGGGCTTGCTGCATGTGCTCTTGACCCCTGGTAATCAGGAGGATTTGGCTGATGAACTTGACAGAAGCGATTCTCCCTTGGCCTGGGAATGTGCCTGGGAAGTACACTCCTGAGTCTCTCTCACTCAGACCCTGACTTGCTGGCCTTGGCAGGCCCAGCACGGCTGGCATCTCCTCCATTTGCAAACTAGAGATGTTACTAATCTATGATTGGTTAGGATTTGAGATGCATTAGAGTCATGCAATTAGAGTATTGTCTTTACTTAATTGTATTTGTTCTGATTACTCAGCTTTTTCAAGAACATTACCTCCTTAAAGACACTTACTGTTCATTTACTCACTAACTCACACATTTATTCAGAGCACATTAATTAATGAGTTCCAACATGTCAGAGACAGTTTTAGGAAGGCTCTGGAATGGGTATACAGAATAAGACACAGTACTTGTCTTCAAGGAGCCTCAGCATAGTGGGTGGGGGCTGCCAGGGAAATTTCTTACGACAACAAAACATGGTCACTTAGAAAAGAGGCAACGTGCAGAGTGCAATGGGAGGTCAGAAGGGGTGGCAAGAGCCTTCTCCTGTACAGTGAATAAAAACAATGGCTTGCAAACTGCACTGTCAGGGCCCTGGAGGACAGGGAAGGCAGGACCCGTGGCTTACCAGGAGGGTTTAGATTACTCTTTTCTCCTCAGAGGCCCTTAAGTGAAGGACTTTCTCTTTTGTTTCATATATACATATTTCTTAGGAGTTTTTTTTAGAACAAAAGGTTTTATGTATAATACAAGTTATCTTTATTAACATTTAATAGTCTAATAATCTTGGCAGCAGGAGGCAATTTTATGAATAAGGAAGCTATTTATCTTACACAAACATTTGTTATTTTATGGTCAGTGCTAAAAATGGTAATCCTTATTTTTTCCTCCATAAAACCAAACTACTGAAATATTTTCATGTTCAATTCGGGAAGGTCAGCAACTGGCATGGAGTAAGGTAAATGTTTGTTGAATGAGTGAATGATGGCACAGAGTGACCTATCTTTATAACTCATGTTAAAGAAATCCTAACATTTAGTTTATTAGCCTGAAAGTTAAATAAACTTTCTACCAAAACAATAATAGATATTGCACTGAGATCCTAAGTGATTCGCTTTAATCTCTTCTACTTTCAGTTTAGTAGGTGATTTTTTAGGTCTCTGTCCACTCTAAATGTTTGCTTATACTTCTTGCTTTCCAGTCTTGGATAATAATGAAATATTTTGTTTAATTATTTAATTTCTAGGCAACTACATAAAGAAGTTTGCTTATACTCAAACAATAAGTTTTGTTTTTTAAATATGTACTTTATGTAATAATGTGACTTAATGGGGGGGGGACCATATTCTAGAGTCAGAGAACGTGGTTCACATCCTTGCTGTGCTGCAAACTATATGTGTATCCTTGGGCAAGTTTATTTCCTTCTCTTGGTTTCAGCTTTCTCAGGTGTAAAATGGGGATACTAATCCCAGCTAACCCCCCTTATTGTTTTTGAGGATCAGAGGAAATAATCTAATTGAAATTGCACAGTGAACTGTAAAGTGCTACATAAATGAAGGTGCTTATCGTTCCCTGAGCCCTGGGCCTGTCAGACCAGATGATCTTTTTCCAGGGTTGTTTGTTTACAGTTGATTAATTCCTCTTCCCTCCATCCATTTTGAGATCCTGAGAGGTGAAAGATTGGCAAAGAAATAAAAAGCTACAGCTTTCATGTAAACAACTCCTCCCACAATTAATCCTTCTTTGGTCTCTCTTTTCATATGCCTTCTTAATCATAAGGCACAAATGAAGCATCCCTTTCTAGCCCCACATTAGAATTCTGACTGCTTAAGGGCCGCAGATCTCAGAAAAGACCATTCTCTTCCTTTGCAGAATTTTTCATGTCTGACTTATTTTTTTCATTGAGAGATTCATTGCCTACTAAGAAAATGAATCTGCAGGGATTTTTTTTCTGGTATTTAATATATTTTGTCTTATCTTTAAAATGTCCTTAATGATCAGAAAAAAATGCTTCTGTAAGAACATCACCTTGATTGCATTCCATCTTTACTGTCTTGTATCAGATTAACTTTCTTCACAACATGCAAAGTAGAGTTCTCCCTGCCAGCACCATAAGCACTGCTGATGCCTGGAACAGTGCTGGGCTCGTTCCCTTAGTTCACAGCATCATTATAGATAATAAAAATTCTGGAAGCAGGACTTTACTGGCAATTTTGGTTTTGGGGATGATGCATGAGACAGAGAAAAGTCCATTTGGGACTAAGAGGTGCTGACATTGGAAAAACTCCTTGTTCCATATAAAATAAGTCAATTTGACTCAGAAGACACACGGAGGATAGAGCTATACTCTTGTACGGTGGCCTGACCTTTGTCTCGTATTAAAAAAAAAAACACCATTCTGCTTTCAGACAGAACTTGAAGGTTATGCTTCTTTCTTTAGTTGAGAGAATCTGGTCGTAGAAGCCAGATAGGTTCGAGTCCTAGTTTTGCCACTTACTAGCTGGACGTCAGTAAGACTGACCACTGGTTATTTATAACATGGGAATAAAAATACCTGCCTTATCGATCCCTGCTGTGTTGTAAGGATTAAGTGAGAATTCTTTGATGTATGTGATGTTTTCTGATTTTAAAGCATTTCACATGGAAAATGGGGGCATGTGTCTAAGAGCATGGGTTTTGGGAGCCACAATATATGTTTAAATACCATTTCCATTATTTTCTCCCTTGTGACCTTATATAATTTGCTTAAACTTGCTGAGTTTAGGTTTCGTTTCCTCACCTTCCAAATGAGAATTGGACTACCAAAGTTACAGGAGCATCAGAAGGATTAAATGATACATGTGACGTGTTTAGCTTGGTGTCTAGTGTGTGGTATAACTCTCTAAGTTATTGCTGATTGTATCTTATTTGATTCCTACCAAACATTGTGAGCAAAGATGGGCAGCTCTTAATTCACCTGATTTCCACTGTGAAATAATCCATAATCAGAAGCACAGAAAGGTGAAGTATGTTACTCTCCTATAAAAGAGTAGATTTAGGGTTTGAATCTAGTTTCTGGGCTTAAATCCAGTAGGAATAGCCTATGAAACAACATATAAATTTAGAGCTTGTGACTTCTGTTAGTCAGTATAAAACTGTATCCTCCCTTTGAGGCAGGATCTTTCCTGAAGATGGCCTGGGTAAAAAGATATCCTGAGATTTCATGCTGTTGATTCATGGAAAGCCTCTTAAAGCCTGTTACTGCTCACTCTGTGGAGTCCTTGGAATCTGGCACATGCCCTACAGAAGATCCTTGATAATATTTTTTTCTTTATTTCTTTTTTTTTAGATGGGGTCTTGCTCTGTTGCCCAGGCTGGAATGTAGTGGCATGATCACAGCTCACTGTAACCTTGAACTTGTGGGGTTACAGTGAGCCTCCTCCCATCTCAGCCTCCCAAATAGCTAGGACTATGGGCATGCGCCACCATGCCTGGCTAATTTATCTATTTTTTTGCAGAGATGGGGTCTCACAATGTTGCCCAAGCTGGTCTTGAACTCCTGGGTTCAAGTGATCCTTTTGCTTCAGCCTCCCAAAGTGCTGGGATTATAGGCATGAGCCACCACACCCTACCCTCTTGATAATATTTATGATACACCTTCAAGGTGGGGAAAAGGAATGGCGAGCGTCTCAACCAAAAGAGAAAATTATAATACACATGGGAAGTTGTTTTCAGTAGCCAGGAAATCATTGGCACCATAAAACCATTACTCAGATGCTTGCTTCATCAGAAACCGGGGTCCCAAGAGGCAGAATGTCAGAACTGGAAGGATCTTAGAGATCATCTAGGTGATGACATGTGAATAAATTAAAGCTATTGATGAAAGTTAAAATTGTTCCTGCCATGGTATGTACTGTTACCGGTGTGCCAAGTTAGTGGTCAATCTGAACCAGTACTTAGGCCTCTCAACTCCCACTTTAGGAAGTATCATCTTTGCTTTAGAGGCACTGTAGGAAATCTGGATGTGAACACAACACAGTCTTTGCCCTCGAGGCCAAAAAACGAGATAAAATATGAATACATGTGGCTATAACCCCAGATAAAGGTCTCAGTTCTTTTTAAAGCAATGTGGAGATTCAGAGAAAAAGAAATCATACTTGCTTTGGAGAATCGGGAGGAAAACTCACAAGAGAGGTGGGCTTTGAGTGGAAACTTGAGGTCCAGATACTGTAAAAGAGAAATAATACATGCGGTAAATGGCCTGGAGCAAACAGATGATCATTTCCTTATGAGGCAGAGTCTAAGCTATTTTGTCTTCCCTGAGCCTCAGTTTCTCACCAGGAAAGTAAGTACAGGCACAATTCCCTACAGGGTTAGCTGGTCTATGTGAAAGTGTTGTGCTCAAATTCCCCCTCTTCTTTTCTCTCATTCCCTCCCCAAAACCATGCCATGGGTCCCAAGAGGTAGGCTGGTACTTTGGTCTACTAGGACAATATTATAGGTTGTTGATGGCTCTGATTTTTCATCAACCCTTAAAAATCTTCTCAACGCTTGTATTATTGAGCTGTTGTAAGAGGTGAGAAATAAAAATATCCTAAGAAATTGCAAATAAAATTTGCACAATTGTAAGATGAGTCAGAAGGAGAAAATTCCTCTGAGTCATGCACTCTCTGTGAACTCTAAGGGAGTCTTGTGGTTGCCAACCTTTGTGCATCTCTCCTGGAGCATGGGCTGCCATGGCGCTTGGGTGGAATCCTTGTACCAGAACTGCCAGCACCGTGCAGAGTGGGGCAGAGGGGGAAGGAAGAGAGGCCTTAAAGAAAAAGAGTATTAGAAATTGCATGGAGGTAAGTTTGCCAGATTTAGCAAATAAAAATATAGGTCATCCAGTTAAGTTTGAATTTCAGATAAACAACAAAAAAATTGTGTAAGTGTAAGTTTGTCTCAACTATTACATGGGACATAATTTACACTAAAAAAAATTGATGTTTATCTGAAATTCAAATTGAACTGAGGTCTTGTCTTTTTATCTGGCAACGCTAGGTAGATGGGACAGGAAAGGCCAAGGGCTTAAATAGTAATAGAAAATATTTTTAAAAAATAATCTACAGTTTTCAAAGTGCCCTCATGTTCCTTATCTCATTTTGACCTCACATCAATAAAAAGTAGGCTGTGGTCTTTTAATTTTAGAGAAAGATGAGCTGTAGACAGCATAGACGACTTACCTGGGGACACGCCGCTGATAGGTGGCAGCGTAGGCACTTACACTCAGTTACTTTTTTAAACTTCTTATTTTGAGATAATTTTAGACTTACAAAAAAAATTGCAGAAAGTTCCTGTATATCCTTCACCCACTGCCCCTAACGTTAACATCTTATACACCCACTGAACAATGATGAAAGCTAAGAAATTTATCTCGGTACAGTACTATTCACTGAAGTACAGACTTTATTCATCTTTCACCAATTTTTCCATCGATGTCCCTTCTCATTCCAATTCAAAGTCCCACATTACTTTTAGTTGCCAGCTCTTCTTCCATTTGAAATAGTTCCTCAGTTTTTCCTTGTCTTTCGTGATTGTGACAATTTTGAAGAATACTGATTAGTTATTTTGTAGAATGTCCTTCAGTTTTGGTTTGCCCGATGTTTTCTTAGTACTGTATTGAAGGTGTTGAGGAGGATGCCACAGCAGGGATGTGTTCTACCCAGGGCATGACATCAGGTATATTACGTTGACGTATATTATTGGCAACATTAACCTTGCTCACTTGGTTAAAATGACATCTGCTGGGTTTTTCCACATAAATTTATTATTTTCCGTTTTGCGATTACTAAATATTTTGAGAAGAAACACTTTGAGACTAAAAATATCCTGTTTCCACTTAAACTTTCAGTCACTAATTTTGGCATCCGTTGGTGGATCTTGCTTGTTGCCATTGTTATTGTGAAGTTCTCATGGTCATTTTCTATTTTCTCATTTCCTCTACACTTATTAATTGCAATTCTTCTGCAGGAAAGAGTTGTTGCTTCACCTCTTATTTAAGCTCAGTTATTTTGTTAATAATTCCAAGTCTATTGCTTTTTCATTAAAGCATGGATGAAGAAAAGTGTGTAAAAGTTTGGGCTACTGTATAGCTACAATTGTTTCAAGTGCACAGTGGAAAGAGCATGGAAATAATTTTTATTTTACTAATGTTTATTAAACACTTACATCTATTCAGGCCATTGTGTGAGGTACTGCAAAGGAAAGAGAAATGCATAAAAAAATCCCAAGGAAGCTGATAAATCAAAGATAAATGCTTAAGGCACTCTTTGTAAGACAGATAATGAAACATCTCAGCTGAATATTGAACCGATAAATGAGTACACCGATGTTGATGGCAATGATAGGTGAGTCACAATGCAGTTATCAAGCGCTCATGGCAAGCTCAGCTCTGAATAGTATAGAACATCCTTAACCAGATGGTCACAATGTACATGCAGATCTTGGCACCTTAGAGTGTAGGGTTATAAGCATCATGGCCTCTTTCTTGTAATTTATAGAAAGAAAGACTCAAGTAGAAGATAACAGTTTTGACTGCCTTTAGGACCCATGATTCCCTCTTGCTTGGAATCAATTAGGAAGCTCCAGAGAATTCAAACATTACTCCTCATTAAGGCAATGGGAATTAACTTATATATAGTACCCAGAAAAAAAATAAACTTCTATTCTTGGTGCTTTATTTCTCAACTGATCTGGAATAGACCTTACCGGTATAATCCCAATAACCCAAATATCAAGAGAGGAAGATGGGCTGGCATGTTCAAAACCATAGCCTATTATTTTAGCTAGCATTAATAGTTAATTAAACTAAACAGCAGCGAAGAGAACACTGATATAGTCCCTTGGTGTGGAGTGTTAATGGGATGCAACTAGAGACAAATATGGATTCTCCTTCCTGGGTGAATAGTCTGTTGTCAAGGAATCATTTGCATATGCAGACAGAACATGAATTGCTTAGGACACACCTATGACGCATGCTGATGTGAAGAGTACCAATCTCATTGCACTAATATCATAAAAAGATCTTCCCAACAGTAGAGTTTATTCCAGCTATCACAGCCTTTCATTTATATTCTCTCTCAAATGTAGGTACTAACCTGAGTTTGAGATGCAGGGAATAACTTGCATTTTAGAGATGAGGAAAGTGAGGTTCAGGACCATGTGTCATTTTCGTTAACAATGGTGGATTATGATCTTGGACCCAAAACTTCTGGTTATGAGATATGTGTTTTTTACCTTATGCTATGTTCCCACTAGTCAATGAAATTCTTAAAATTCTTCACAACTGTAAGTAGAGTGGCCTTATGTTTCACTTTGCTCACAAGAGTTCAGATTTATGGTGTTTTGTTGCAGCATAATTATCAATAGTATGACTTTCCACTCTTAAAATTGTTCTCAGTTGGAACAGAGATTATATAGTAACGTTATCTACAAGAGGGCTCAAGGAAACTCCCACTGGGGCTTCAATCTTTAAATTGATGCTAAGAAAATCTCTAATAAATTACTTATATACATTATAAAAAGCTAACGTTATTTAAGATAATATTCTTAAAATATATTATGATACATTCTAATGTTGGAGAGATATATATGTATACATGCAATGGCCTAGAAAAAACTCATAAAAGGCAAAATTATAATAATTTTATTCTAACTGAGTATATGTGCATGGTTATATCTAGGTAATAATTTTACTAGTGATTTTTTTTCTTTTTAAAAAAATATGTTATTGAATTTCCAAATGGTCCACAATGAGTGTGTGCAAGATTTATAGCTAAGAATCATCTTTAAAGTCTTCCATTCAGGGTTAAGGAGTTACTTTCAACATAAGAATATGCAATCTCCATCTTGAAGAAAACAAGACTGTATAAATAGGAGTCTACATCATAATAATAATTCTTCTCACAAATAGAACTTTATATTATCAAGCACATTCTGGCCATATTTTCTCATTTAAACTTCATAAGAATGTTCAGTCAGTAAATGAGTCCCCCATTTTGTGGGTGAAGCCAAAATGCCGACACAGAGTGAATGAGGCAGAGGTGGGACCTCTGAGGTTGTCTGTGTTGAGATCCTTCACCATTGACCCTTATTCTTAGCCTGTGTTGCTGTCAAAGTTAACAGTGAGACATGAACTTATAACCAGAGGCTAATTCCTTTGATTGTGCTACTTGTCTCTCATCTTCTTGAGTAGGAAAAGGAGAGCGTAATAGTGCCATGATATAACACACGAGAAATGAAGAGAGGCTTTGCTTTTATTTAAAGGAAACATTTAGCCAGTTGTTAAGTTCTGTCTCAAGCCATTCAAAAGAACGCTAACTAGAATTTACTGTGACTGTGCCACGTAATTCATGACAACTTGCTTTTCCCCTCTAGACCTCAGTTTCTTCATCTGAAAAATGAAAACTTTTAACTAGATCATTCCCGTGGTTCTCTCTGGCTCTGATGGTGTGTGATTTCCATGATTCCAAGCTTCTGGAGAAAAAGCAAATTCCAAAGCTGTATTCCAGAACCACCCTGTCTAACTCGGGCTCTACTTTTCTTTGCATTTGGAGCAAGCCCAAAAAAAAGGTCATTTTTGCAGACATCTTGAGGTTGCGCTCCAATGTCCTCATTAAATAACAGGAGCCCAGACTGGCAGGCCCAAGGGAATATTCAATCAAAGAGAAAAAGGCCAAGTCATTACCAGAACCCTACCATCAGAGCTGTAAACACAGGCATTGATTGGCGAGCTTTAGTTGAAAGTGTGTTTAATCGCATACTGTCTCTCTTCTTATACTGTTTCCGTTTGTCAAATGTGTATGACCCTTCCGATAAGTCACCAGAGGCAGGAAGGGAGAGAGAGAAAGAAAGAAAATTACAACTGTAAATAGGCTCTGAAGAGTGAAAGATCAAAACAGACAGCCTCTGGCTTTACTGGATGAGTCACCGTTGTAGCCAGACTGCAAAAACAAGAGTGCCTTCTCTACTTAGCGGCAATCTTCCTGTCTGGAAAGGAAACGCTCCTCTGATTGGAGATATTGGCCATTTTACAGACTTCAAAGC
>RJWJ010023581.1:0-25681 GCA_004363605.1 Indri indri | reverse complement strand
TAAAAAGTCCAAGCATTCTTCATATCCTTAGTTTATAATCACTCCCTACTTCTCCTCTTTCTACTTTTTATTGTTTTGATTTCTACAGCATTGGCTCTGCTTTTTTTAATTGTTTAATAGCAGCCTTCTTTTTTAACTTCTGGGCTGAATATAAATAGATTTAACTTTCATACATACATAAACATTTATGTGTATACATTAACATATATATTTTACAGAGGTATGTAGATTGGGGCTCCACTTTTTGGAGTGGTGGTGTTTTACCTTTATGTCTAAGAATATGGGATACTAGAATTAATAAATGGGATTTTAAAAGGAGCCTTTTAGATTGTAGGAAGCTGATTCTAATTTATCACCAGTATTAACCAATATGCTATTTTTTCTTTTCCAGTGTTAAGAAATGGTATGTGGCATACCATTATGTGGAAAGAGGTAAAAATTAATTTTAAAGATATACTAGAAAGTAATGGTTTGAAGACTTGTAATGAGTTGCTGGTATTGATTGCAATATAAACTTTGTGCTAAGACATAGGTCACCTCCATCGTACGTAACTCTTACATTGTGGGGTTTTCCCGTGTGGTCTGCTTAGGATGGGTGCATGTACTCTGTCCCCTGCCCCTTCTGGAATGTGCCCAATGTGTCACTTCAAGCTATGAACATTGTTACTTTTGATTGATATTTCTGAAATCTTAGTGCATCTTCTGGTTTCTAAATCTAATTCGAGAAATTTTCCCTGGTCTTCTGTTGTTCTCTTAACCTAAGTTAGTTTGTTTTCTTTTTAATTGTTGGGATTCTCATTTCTAGCATTCTTGGTAGAAGGATCATTACATATAGAGTGGTGGGGGGATTGGAGACCATCTCGGGCTTAGAACATGACCCCTGTGGTAGTTGCTGCTCTTAACAGCAGCAAGGAAGGCTTTGCCTCCAAATCCCTGCAAGTCTGAGGTTCGGAGAGCTCAGAAATGGTGTGGGGTTTTTTGGTTGTTTATAATGATGAATAGAAAATTTAGAAGAAATCTGCCATGCCATCTGGGTATTTTATATCTGATAAAATTAGCTTTTTAAGTAAGTCTGTTTTAGCTGGACCTTCTTAATGGACACAAGATGTTTTAGGGGGATGACTCTCATTAGTCCAGCATTCAAAGCCGATCAGCATGATTTCAGAAGAAAACAACTATTCAGAGGGATGACTTAAAATAGTTTTTCTTGCTAAACATTTAGTAAACAATGTTTTTAAATGCCTCTTAGGGCCTTTTATGTCTGAAAAATGCCTGTGATATGATAACTGCAGCATTTGCTTTAGTTTTTGTTTTATTTTGCCTCCCTTTAGGAGAACCACTCACCATTAAAATAGCGCCTTGCAATAGCACCTTAACTTTTGTACCAATCTGGAAGTCCTGTATTGCAGACCTTCATGGGCCTCACTCTCACTTGGAAGTGTGGTGGTTTTTGGCCAAGAGGTTGGGAATTCTTGACATCACGGGGGGAGAAATGCTCCCAATGCCAGAGGGATTCAAGGGTTGCCACAGCACTGAGGATTTACCCCTCTAATTCTCTAGGATTCCTCCTGGGTTTCTCTAGGGTCCCCCCCTCCCCAGAAAGGCATCGTACTGGCCAGAGTGAAGGACGATTCAGATTCTGTGTGCCTGACTCTGTCTGAAGCTGCAGGAGTGATGGTCTCCGATTTCTGGGTCCAGGAGCTGATGGCCTTGCCGGCTCCCAGAGCTCGTGACTGTTTCCCACAGACATTTGGGAGAAACACAACAACAAAGAAACACCTGTTATATATTTTGCCACTTGCATTTTTATTTCAATTTAAAGTACATTTAGTTTATTTACTGAAATGGAGCTCTTGGCACGTACTGGAGACTGTGCTAGGCGTGGGAAGAGTGAGGCAGGGTCCCTGCCCTTGAGGAGTCTTGTCGTGCAGTGGGTCTCCAACTTCCGCTGGCATCCCCGTCACGGGGCTAGTAAAACCCAGATGGCCGGGACCCACTCCCAGACTTTCTCTGCATCTGGGGTGGGGCCCTAGAATATGCATTTTTAACCAGTCCCCAGGTGAGGCTGATGCCGCTGGTCTTGGGAGCATACTCAGGAACCGCTAGGGTCCTGGAAGAGACAGACTGCTAACTATATAGCACAGTGCAGCTGTAGAGCCCTGTGGGGGGTGCATGTCAGTGCACTGGGAGTACCTGGGAGGGACCAGCAGTCTAGACCCCTGGCTCAGGTCAGGGAAGGTTTCCCTCCAGAGATGGTGTCGCGCTCTCTCCAACAGTGAATGGGAGGCGACCAGTTTCAGAGGCACAGCTGCAGAGCTGTGAGCAGTTCAGTGTGAGGATGGGAATATGGGAGAGGGTAGAGGCGCCAGAGATGTCAGCAAGGGGAGCTGGCTGTCGTTATGCAAAGCATTAAACGATCTAATCTGGGATGCCGAGGCTCAAGTCAGCCATTCCCTGGGTTGTAGGTGAATGCTGAGGGGCAGCGCTCAGTGGATCTCAACAGCTTTGATTGACTTTAAGAGGATATTTTTGCTGCTTTTTAAAAACTAAGAGGCATGAGGAACCTTCTGAGGCTAGAGTGGATTCAGGGATCTGGGGTGGTTGCTTTCCTGCTGTACTGATTCTCTTAGACAGTATCGTACACGCAAGGGACGGTCACACGTAAGAACATCTAGTAGAAGACCATTTTCAAACAAAATCCCAAGTAAGTAGTTTCTCATGTACATGAAATTTCTTAGTGCTTGGTTGCTGTGATATGAATGTTCCTTTATTTAGAAAGTAAAGATGGGAGAAAGCCATAATTTCCCTTGTCCTCCCACTTTGAATTAAAAAAACCCGCTGCTTTTCTTCTTTTGAAAACATGACTAATTTTCCTTTCTAGTGGGTTTTCCCCCTATTGCTTCTTCTGATTTTTTTTTTATATAATTAAACTATCCCTGTAAAATATTTTTACTTTTAAAAAACACTTTCTATTTCCATAAGCATCCCTTGCTTTTTGTACTGGTGGTCATTAAAACAGCTCTGAGCATTTTCCCCGCACACTTCAGTAAGCAATTTGGAGCACACATAGGACACCTGGCAGTAAACTCTCCTCTTTCCCGATGGAAGATTAACCTGGGCACCTACTTGCTTATAAGATCCAGTAGTTTGTCACAAGTGTTAGATCATTTGAACTTCTCGATTTCTGAGGGAGTAACATAGAGTTCAATAGGAACAGAAAGCAGAAGTGCCCATTTTGAGTTTTGCAATTAGTACTGCACAAGGTAGGAATGATCTTTCTTTTTGTGCCATCAGAGAATTCTAGTGTCTTTGACTGTCACACTCATGGTGTCCACTCAGTTACACTCATGCTGATAGGGACTGATACCTACATGCACTTGTTTCATGCCAGGTGCTGTACCTACTTCCTTAATCGCTGCATCAACCTTAGAAAGCCAGTGGAATTGTTTTCCCATATTAGAAGTGAGGATGCCAGGTCTCTGAGAGGTGAAGCCACTCGCCAAGATCACAGAGCTAGCACATGCCTACGAAGCCAGGGTTTGAGCCTTGGCATGCCTGAGTTGAAAGCCCACATTCTTTCCAATCTGGTGCTTTCTGTGATCTTATTTAAAGGATTTGTAGACACTTGGCCATGGTGCTGTTTTGGAGACGACAGCCTGTTTCCTTGGTTTGGGATCTTCTGTGCGGTGGGGTCTGTTTTCCAAGGTGGTCTCTGACTTTGGCCATGACTGTCTTTCTGACAATTTCTTGAGGCTGTACATGTCTTCTCTGTTTTATGTGGTATATTTCCAGGGGGCCTTTTAGGTGCATGGCTCATGAATAAATTTAGTATTACCTTTTAATCAGAGCACTGGCCTTCCTGTTGGATCGCCCAGTTTTGAATACTGGTTCTGACACTGACTGTACGACTTTGATCAGGTTATTTTGTTTTGAGCTTCAGTTTCCCCATTTGTAAAACAGAAAAATGTATGTGTGCTAACCTAGTTGATCCTCACAGTAACCCCATGAAATATGTGATGTTACCCTCATTTTATAGATGAGAAAACGGAGGCACACAGAGTTCGCATAGCTCTTGCACGGCTACACAGCAGGGGATTGGAACCCAGATGTTCAGGCAGGCTCTGGAGGTGCCTGTGTAACCGCTCTGCCCACGGCTACAGCTATGGAAACGTCCACGTGTTTGCAAATGGGTGGATGATTGTAATAAAATGAGATCGTCGTAGTTGTGCCGACTCATCCCTTTCTCCCTCTCGTTTTCCTTTTTTCTTTTTTATTAAGCATCGTTGCAAAAAGGCGATATTACCGGTTGCCTGTATGGAAGCATTTTCCTTTTGTTCTTGTCAAGGAGAATAATTTGGGCTTCTTTATCTTAAACTTCGTGGCTTAGTTATACAGCAATTTTTTCTTCAAATATTTAAGTGCCTTTTTCTTTTCTTTCCCGCTTCTCTGTCCTCGCCCCCGCTCTCCAGGTGGCAGTGGGAGACATCGTGAAGGTCGTCAATGGGCAGTATCTTCCTGCAGACGTGGTCCTGCTCTCCTCCAGGTCAGGTGTGCTGGTGGGCCCGGGTTTCGAACAACAAGGCCCCACGCGGCGCCTGCGCCTTTCCCTTCTGCCTTCTCTCTCCGTCCACTCTTCCATCTACGCGCCCTGTGCCTTCTCCTGGCTCCACCCTGGGTTTCTTTCTCCCGTTCATTCCTTTGTGCTTTTTCTGAACTTTTTTATCTGTGTGGACCCCATTTGATCTCCTGGCCATTCTGGGGCTGTCCTCGTTTATAGGAGCACTGATTCAAGAGCAGTGGGGTGGTCTGTTCCATAACATCAGGTCGTAGCACATCCGAGATTTCAGAACCGGTTTCCTGATGGGCCCAGCCACCAGTCCCTACTGCAGAACCCAGTGCCGCCCCACAGTGGAACCACGGGCATTTTCCCAGCGTAGACGTGACCTGCAGATGGTGTCTGCTCTTCATTCATCCACATTTTGCCCCTTTTCTGCCCAAATATCCTTGCCGTGTTCTCTAGGTGGTTTTATTCTAGAAAGGTATATCATCACTCAGTGGTGTATGTAATGACAGCGCAGCCCTTCTTGCTTGATGCTTAAAAGTATATAGCAAGGAAAGAGCCAAAATTAGGGTAAGAATGAGCCTCTATTCTGGGATTCAAGATTAAATTATATGACTCGAAGCGTATAACTTCCTATATTTATATGCTGTTGTGAATCATGATTCTTGTGCTGTTTGCATTTTCTTTGATTGCAGACAGTGTTTCTCGTATTGGATTTGATCACTCATTAGATTTTAAGCCTTAGCTTAAAATTTTCTGCTCGAGATCAAAGACTTAAAAATAGGACCCCAGGCCTATGGAGGGGAGGGAGGCAGGATTCATGTTTGTCCTTATTGATTGATAACAGAGAAGCTCTTAGAAATATTAAAATATTGATCCCTTAATGGCTTGGGCTGTGAGTCTTGGCTGTGACCCCCAGAAAACCCGGTTTTGATGTGGGATTGTTTGTCTGAGCTGACACCGTGTGTCCAGGATGCTCCTGCCTGGTGTCTGAGCGCGCACTTTGTGCTGAGCAGCTGCTGAGTACATTATCGTGTTTAATCTTCCCAATAACCCTCAACGCCTTCCTTTACCTGTGAGAAGACCAAGACACAAAGAGATTAAACAACCTGCCAAGGCCACGTAGCCCATAAATGTAGCTCGAGGGGATTTTCACTTAGCCAGTGGGTTGCAGGGTCCGTTCTCTTAACTGCTAAGTATGTTCGCTAACCTAAACCCAAAGATTAGAAATAGAAGTATAGGATCTGCTATGCTCATTTATACTCTTCGAGTTTCTGTCCTTAAAATTAGGTGTTTTGATTGAAAGTTGCCTTTTGAGATAGTAAAAAACTCAGGGAAGCAAAGGCTTGCCAGGCCCATGTCTTCATCCTTTGACTCCTCTGGCTGCGATTTTCTTCAAAAGATGCATGTTTGTGCTGGCTGTGCCTAGGGTGGCCTTTTTGGTCAGGAGCAGGGCCAGCCCCAGACTTTAAGGACCACCTGAACCCAGTGCCGGGGTCTTGGCAGAGAGGGACAGCACACGTTTCAGGTAGCACGCCCCTTTTCTCGTTCATCCGCAGTGGTTTCTGGCTGCCTGAGGCCAGGAGTTGTTACCGGGGTGCGTAAGGGCAGGTCAGCTGGGCAGATGCCTCTGTCGGTGCTGAGCCCCGGAGACCAGCGTGCGTCTTCCTTTCTCATCAATTGCTACTGCTGAAGTGGTTGTTTGTAACAATTTATTTTGAAGGGCCAATCATAAGAGAGATTTTAGGAGCTGCAAGTTTGTGGAGAGGACCTTACTAAAGTTGGCTTTTTCTCTCTCTCTCTCCTTAGTGAACCTCAGGCAATGTGCTATGTTGAAACAGCTAATCTAGATGGGGAGACAAACCTTAAAATACGGCAGGTAAAGTCACCTTTTATGACATGTGTTGTTATGGAGGCCCCAGTGGCACATATGGCCCCACCTGTCTTTTCCTAGAGAAAGAAAAAAAATGTTCAGCTACAAAAGGTCATGCCTTAACCTGAACGGGGAGAGTATGCCTTCATGATGAGGGGAACTCGCATAAAGAGAGCTAGGGAAATTGGCCTTCATCAAGCTCTCGGTGACAAAGGATATCGCACCTTCATTTGCATCTTTCTGCGCTCTCTGCCTGTGATTCCGAAGACAGGGGACATCCCAACAAGGCTGACTGGGTGGGAAGGACCCCAACTGTAGCGTGGCCAAACACAGCGGACAGGCTTCGAGTGCCTCAGTTTACGTCGTTGTAATGGAGATTCTAATTCTTGGGAGTGGTGTACTGGGTGCGGAATTTTCATGCCTTAAATAAAGAAGCTATTCTTACCACATATTTTAATTCCAGAATGAACAATAGTCTTTACTGTATAAAAATTTTTAGTATTTTGACACTGAAAAATTTTGCTACATAGAGTTGAATTCAGTAATTCTGTCCACATATCTTTCTTTTCTATTATAGATATTTCCTTTAGACATTTTTTTTTCTGTTTAAAGGAGCTAGTAGAGTGCTAGATAGTGTTAAAATATTAAAGGGATTCTTCATTCTATTTTTATGACCAGCTTCAGAGTATAGCTAATAGATTATGCTTTCAGTAAGGTGTTTTAGTGTGTTAACTGTTACGCATGGATGTTTCCAGCACAGCGGTGGGATCTGGACTTTCTGCTTCATTAAAGTTTTTTGGCAATTTTGCATTAGGTTCTTGTGGCAAAAGCTGCTGGTAAGGTCGACTTCACAGGACTGACAATTTGGTTTGTGAGCCCTGCAAAGTTACTGCACTGTAGATGACTCATTATTTCCTTTCGATTATGGTGGGAACGCTGAATGCTGCCCCTAAACACAGAAGACTGTGTTCGATTTCCTCTCTTGGCTTCCCGTTCTAGGCCTTGAGTCACACCGCTGAAATGCAGACGCGAGAGGTGTTGATGAAGTTATCTGGAACTGTAGAATGCGAAGGGCCCAATCGCCACCTCTACGACTTCACTGGAAACTTGCACTTAGATGGGAAAAGGTATTATTCTCCTTTTCTTAGTGTTTTTTTTTTTTTTTTTTTGGTGTGGCTAAGAATTACTAGAGCTTTGGAAAGTATTTTCTACTTTCATAACATTTTAAAACAGTGAGATTTCATACCATTTCAGTCAATTTAAAATTTCCCTTAAATTTAAGGAAAGAACTGATTTTTGACAAGCAAAGATCCCAAGGGCCTCAGATAAGGTTCAAAACATGTGATTTATTCTCCCTGTTCCTGTTCCTGCCAGGCAGGAGAAATGGTTTTAGCTGCATAAAATGGTGCAGAAAAGCAGAAGAGAGGTGTCTGAGGTGTATAGAAGCTAGTTTACTTGTTAGAGAACTGTATAATTTTTTTCCTAGCATTCTCCGAAGGAACATTTGTTTTTTAGAAAGTCGAATGAAATGAATGATGACTCTTCCTCTAGAATATTCAGTGCCCTGTTGTCTGTATTCCGTTGTCTTTGTCTGCTGGGTGTCTGCTGTGTTGTTTGCGTCATCCGTGGTTATGACGTTGGGGTGCGGTGTCTATCTCCTGGCCTCCCACCAGTGCCCCCCACAGCCTGTCGGGCTGTCCCTTATGTTCTGAACAGACCCACGGCTTGGAAGGACCTGACCGTGGGAATCAACCCCAAATAAATATGACGACTAAGTGTGACTGCTTCTCGGCTTCATGTGGCACGCGTAGCTACTCTAGACGCTCCCCATGTTGATTTCTAAATTATCACTCAGGTCTCTATTTAATCATTAAGCCATCCTTGACAAATCTGATGTGATAGGTTAACTGCTTCTTCTTTTTTTTTTTTCTAGTAATAATCTGTAAAATAAACTGAGTTTCACAAATGAATAAACTTCTGGTTGTTATTTTAGCAAGTCCCTTTCTGGGTGTTGAGTTTCATAACAGGATTATGAGAGACATAATTCCCTCTAACGTTTTATTGGGGGGGGGAACATTTTTCTGTAGTGATGAATGAATAAAATAAACCGTTTTCGTTGGCCTCTTTTGGTAGATTAAGCCAATGGTAACCTTTGTTGCTCCCGTTTCTCAGTGGAATAGTTCAAATTCTACTAAAGGAAACATTTGATTTATTGTGGGTTTATGCGTAAGGGAAAGGCTCATGCTCATTTGTCAGACTGTCATTAAATATAAATGTTGTTTCTTATTTTTAGCCCTGTTTCCCTTGGGCCTGACCAGATCTTATTAAGAGGTACGCAGCTTAGAAATACTCAGTGGGTCTTTGGCATAGTTGTTTATACTGGACACGACACCAAACTCATGCAGGTAAAACATTTCTATTCTGAAAAGCAATGTTGATTTTAGTCTTTTTTTTCCCCCCCTTTTTGTTTTTATAGACTAGAGGGTGGAATATGCAGATGTTGCATTTAGGAAGCTCCAGTTGGTCTATGAACCTAAATTTGGAAAGGAAGTGTCTTTATTTTAGTTCTTAGGTAGTTTCTTCTGGATTTCTGTTATCTTATAGGGTATTTGTTACCTTTTGCCTGAAATATAAATGGTCTTTGTTTTCTAGATTTAGGGGGCGCAATCAGTTCTAACTTATTTTGTTGTCTAGACTTAGCGGGTGATTAGTTCTAACTTTTTTATTTCTCTACTATTCCTCTTCACCCTATTAATTAGGATTTTATAGCAAATTGTCTTAACTGAATTCTAGATAGTTTAAAATCAGTTATTTTTGTAGTTAATGTTTATTCTTCAAATACCAAAGAAAAAAATGTGAAGTCAAAAACGATGTTTTTCCCTGTTAATGTTTTTTTTTAATTATTGCTCGTGAATTTACAGCTCGTGACATATTTTGCCAGGAAGCTTTTGAAATTCTACATAAATTGGTGTCTCAAAATGTCATTTCTTATGTTTTCTTTGGTATCACTTGGCATCTTATTTTGCTAATGGTAGCTATTAATGAGAGAATTTGCTTTTCAGTTGTCTGCCATTTTGTATACCTTCTAAAACACACATTTGGCTATATTTCTTGATCAAAAATTGTTTAGTGATCACCACGTACCAAACCTAGTGCTAGGCTATGTGGATACGAAGGTGAAAGGCCCCATCTTACCCTCTGGGAGTCAGGGAGGCTAGAATCCAAAGTAGAGAGATAGTTACTGGAATATGTGTTATTTTAATGTGTTATGAGTATATACAGAAGGGTCGTTGAACCCAGGTCTGGGGGTGCCAGTTGACTGGACACCAAGAATGATCCCCAGGGAAGCACATGTTAGATAACGAGTTGGAGAGGGGAGTCTGTTGTGCTGATCCACTCTTTGCGGGCACATGGTAATGGGATGAGACAGTTAAACAGTCCAAGAGATGAAGCGATAGACCCAGTGGCCACACCAGCTCGTGAATGCAGTGAAGACATGGGAGGGAGAGGGGATCGGAAGGACTGGGAGACTCCCTGAAGTTGCAGAAGATGGCTGTAGTTGTTGGGTGACAGGCTGAGCAGTGTGCAGGATGCTTGTTTTGCATCTCTGGGGTGCAGGGTTTCCAGCATGGTGAGACCTGGGAGTGAACCATGGCAGTAGGAAGCTAACGGTGGAGCTGTTGGAGGCCACCTGATGTTGAGAGGTAAGGGGCTGAGAGACTGAGGCAGTTGATGTGTCGGTGTTGCGATTCTGAAGATAGGATCAGAGAGGGGTGAAGGCCGCAAGCCAGGTGTCAAGGGCTCCGTGAGTGAGCAGGAGCAACCGAGAGCCTTGCTGGGTTGGGGAGAGGCAGAAAGTAGTGTAGCCACATGCATGAATTTTATGAGCAATTTTTTTAACATGGCATTCGAGGAATAAAGAAGGTTCAGAAGTATTTCCAGGTCTCGAATGTACATCCGGTAATAACACCTGCAGATGCCAAGAGATGCAAGTCTCTGCTGGAACACCCTCTGCTTTGTGTGGGGCAGATGTGTCCTTGACCGGGTGAGGCGAGGGGCAGGGGAGAGCTGGAGGAGGGGAGGCAGGGTCCGGCGCAGTGGCAAGGTTGCAGAGCTGTGTGTTGGGGTGGGGTGGGGAGAGGGCTGCATGCCTGTTAGGAAAGTGAATAGTTGGTGAATTCTGAGAGGCAGCCCTTGGGTGGAACAAGATTATTCAGCATATCTGAGATAGGCTTGATCTCTCCCCCCCCACCCCCGCTAGGTCCTCACCTGTGCACGGGGGCTGATTAGAATGCTTTAAGTGCATTGTTTCTGAGCAGGCTGCCTGTGGAGGACTTATCTTGATGAATAGTTTGGTGCTGTGTCACCCAGTGAGTACCCTCTGTGTGCTGTGGTCCGGTGCCAGGACCCTGCCAAACGCTTTTGGAGCATCACTAACCACAGGTCACTATTTGTGTTTTGTACGATGAGGTGACAAAGAGATCACGAGTAGCTAGCTCATATTTGGGCAGAGCCCAGAGATCGCGCACATTACTAATTTAAGCACCCTTCAAGATTTCTTGTACGCTGGGTGTTTTTTCAGGATGTCATATTGTTTTCCTAGACCATACGCTGATAATACAGCTTTGTAGCTAGGATGCAAGAGTGAATGAAGTTACACTTTAAAACACTTCCATCATCTCTTCAGTGAGCGAGGTATGCACTGAGTTTGCATCCCGGGAGAGTGTGAGAGGCACTTTTCCTCACCCCGAGGTGTGATAAACCTCTTTGCGAGGCTTATTGCATGTTGATGGCTCGAGTACAGAATGATGGAACACCCCAGAAACTTCTGTGCCAGATTCACTGTGCCTTTAGAAACAGCAAGTAAAAATAATGAGCTTTCAAAAGGAACAAAATATAGCACACGTAGCAGCAGCCATCCTGTTTGTGAAATAACATTTTTCACCTGTACTTGGGCTACTTGACCGCAGAGAGGCAACTCAATTGCTTTAGGGTTCTTCTACCTTTTTTTCTTAAACTCTCACCTGGATGCCTTGACCATTCAAGGTTTGCTAATTTCATGCTTAGTGTAGTTATATCTGGAAATATCTACTGTGTCGGCTGGTTGATTTAATGGGAAAGAGAGAGATTATCACATTAATTATAGCAAACATTAATTACGACAGATCACACATGTTCTAGGCAATTCACATATTTAACTCATTTATTCCTCACGATGGCTGGGTAAGATTGTGCTCATTTTATAGATGAGGAAACTGAGGCACATGGTGTTTAAGTAACAAGCTTACAAACTGGGAAGAGATAGGGATTCACACCCAGGCGGTCAAACTCCAGAGTCAGTGTTCTCCCCAGTATTCTGACACCTCCTTTCTCAGGAGGGAATAAAATGTGTAAGATTTTGGTCTGATTTCAGCTTCTTCAAAATCTGACATTTTGACCTGGTTTTATTTATAACTCCATTACACCAAAGTAGCAGTGCTCTTTCACAATTTTATAGGAGAACTTGTAATGCCGGTAAGAATTCAGCGTTAAAAACTCACCATTCCAAGTAGAGATGTCTGGAGGACGGGAGTGAGCAGGCGGAATTTGGCATTCCACAGAGTGCACACGTTGAAGCCTGCAGTTTTGGGGTCATTATTCTTGTGTTGGGTGAAAGATACATTTTCTTAATCCTCTTAACAGGCCAGAATTTAACCACTGGAAAAGATCAGACGTCAGTAACTAATGGGGTCATAGAAATGAAGTTTACTGTAATTTTTTTTCCTGCCTGTGCATTCAGGGAATGTTTATTAAAAATGATATGATCATCTTTAGTTTTTAAACGTTAGGATAAACAGTAGTGGAACTGGCCTGCTGGTTCTTGCTATGAGGCCAGATGGCTGTGTCCCCCCAGTTGACCTGGATATGGCATTTGGTTGAGGATAAGTTGGCCTTCACTAATGGATTTACATTTAGAGGCTAGAGGAATTTTTCTTAAAGTCTATAAAAGACAAATAATTTAAAGAACTAAAGTGAAAGGGGGAAAATGTGAACAGAAGTAAAGAAAAATGCTGTATTGTTTAGATGTCTAAAGGACTTAGCTTTTCAAAATCACCAGTGCAACAATTCCCCAGCTTCCCTACCCCCGAAGAAGACCATGGCCATGATGGCATTTCCGAGTTTGGTGACAAAATCCAGATAACAATTTCAGGGACATCGTGGTTCGAACTTCTCCGTGGAGCTCAGGAGTGAATTGCTTCCTGCTTTCATCTCCATGTCATTTTCTCGTTGTGACTCTATTTGTATTCTTGTTTTTGAAGACATTTTCATCATGGTTCTGTTAATGATCAGATCCATGGAGAATACAGTGACGGAGGGTGCTGACTTAAGTTTGGGTCAAGGCACCATTTTTGTGGTCAGTTAGTGCCTCACAAACTTGCACATCACCCAGACTTGGCAAATCCGTGTTGCGTTTGCAAAGCCAGGGCTCGTGATTCACGGAAGGACACCGGCAGGCTGGCGCTCCTTTGTCTCTCCCTGAATTAGAAGTTCCTGGTTTCTAATTTAATCCAGGAATTATTTCACCTTCAGCAACAGATTATAATTAATTCCCACCTGGCTTTCCTCTCCTCGATGTCTTCTTCAGCCACCTGCTGTATTACCGTGTTCATTTCCTGTGGCTGCTGTAACACAGTTCCAAGTCTTAGTGCTTAAAGTAACACAGTTATCCTGTTGCAGGTCTGTAGGTCTGATGCGGGTCTGATATGAGTCTCACTGGGCTAAAACTCAAGATGTTGGCTGTTCTTTTCTGCATGCTCTAGAGCAGTGGTCCCCAACCTTTTTGGCACCAGGGACTGGTTTCATGGAAGACAAGTTTTCCATGGGGGGCTGGGGGAATGGGGATGGAGGTTTCAGGATGATTCAAGTACATTACACTTATTGTGCACTTTATTTCTATTATTATTACATTGTTAACCTCTCTGACAATGATAATCTGTATTTGCAGCCACTCCCCAGTGCTAGCATCAGCACCTCTGCTCCACCTCAGATCATCAGGCATTAGATTCTCATAAGGAACCACAACCTAGATCCCTCGCATGCGCAGTTTACAGGAGGTTTTGAGCGCCTATGAGAATCTGATGCCACCGCTGATCTGACAGGAGGCGGAGCTTACATGGTGATGCCAGCGATGGGGAGTGGCTGTAAATACAGGTGCTTTGCTCACTCACCCACTGCTCACCTCCTGCTGTGCAGCCTGGCGCCGGGAGCGGGGGTCCTAACAGGCCACAGACTGGTACCGGTCTGTTGCCCCGGGGGTGGGGAACCACAGCTCTAGCGGGGAATCTGACCCTTGCCTCTTCCAGCCTGCACTCCTGGTTCCCTTCCTGCATCTTCACAGCCAGCGGCATTGTACCTCTGTGATAGTTCCCCTGTAGTCACCTCTCCCCGACCACAATCACGAAAAGTTCCCCTTTTTGAGGATCCTTATGATTAGATTGTGTCCACTTGGGTGATCCAGGGTAATCTCTCCTTCTCAAAGTCCTTAATTTAATTCCATCTGCAAAGTTTCTTTTGCTATATAAAATGACATACAGGGGCCAGGGATTAGGATGTGGGTGTCACTGAGGGGCCGTTATCTTGCCCACCACGACTACCTTCAGAAATTTTTCTTATAAAATGACTTCAGGTGCGTAACTGTCTCATTCAAACAGTTCTACCGACTTTTCCACTGCTGGAAAATCTAGTCCCAAATTTTCCACCTGAAATGCAGTGATTCCTGAATCTGGCTGTAATGAATCTGAACTCGCCTCCTAACGCGGCCTGGGCTCTGGCTGGGCTGGTTTCCCCAGCGGCAGGGAGCAAGCAGACGCCAGGTCCGTGCAGGCTTTCTCCTTCTGCTTCTCCTTCCTGTCTACACCCGCTTGTGACTCAGGACGCCGGTTGGGTTTCTCCTGTCCCCGAGACCCTTCCTGACTTTGCCTGCTCATTTCTTGTTCACAGTCCTCCAAATGAACTTTTTGTCCATTTATTTTGACACCTATTAATGTTCTATTTTGCATTATTGATGTGTATGTGTTTGTGTGTGTCTTTTTTTTTTCTTCAAATTTTGAGCTGCTGGAGGGAAAATAAGTACTTTTAAAATGTCTCAGTATATTTATTGTAGAGCTGGGCTATTGAAGGTTCTCTCTAGGTTTTTATAGTGTAGAATCTCTAAGTTTCTTTTGAATTAACAGCATCCCGATTTGTTTGAAACTTTACTTACTTTATTTAGAACTTACGTCTAAGATAAAGAAAGTGGTTAATTTCGTGCTATGTATGTAAATATCATAAGTACAGAATGAATCATATAGAGTTGGAATGTGTTTTTTAAACTGGTAGAGTGTGTCTTCTTTTTTCTTAAAACTAGCTGTTGATTCAGGAGCATGGTACACTTTTTAATTTCATTGATTGCTCAGCAAAAAAAAGTCTTTTACTTGTCACTTGTTCAATATGGTTGTCGTACCTCCTTCTCTCCCCTCCCTTGGCCCCGAGTCTGTTCTGTGACCCTTATTCGCTTTCCATGCTGTTGTGCAGAATTCAACCAAAGCCCCTCTCAAGAGATCGAATGTCGAGAAGGTAACCAACGTGCAGATCCTGGTGTTGTTCGGCATCCTCTTGGTCATGGCCTTGGTGAGCTCGGTGGGAGCCCTGTACTGGAACGGGTCTCAAGGCGGAAAGAACTGGTACATCAAGGAGATGAGTAAGTGCTGGGGCTGCTGCTTGGTGCGGAACGGAACCCTCCCCGGAAAGTCCTTCTGTGCCCTTGGGCTACTGCACACGATGCCAGTCCTTCAGGGACCATTGAGAGGTTAGGCTCACGTGAGGAAGTGGAGAAGGGCACATTTGGGGATTGTTATGATTATTTCTTGACTATTTTTTTACATATTTTCTTACTGGTTGCACTAGGGATTACAATGTGTATCATAATTTACCTAAGTCTCCTTCCGATCGACACTTACTTAGTTCCAGTCAAATACAGAAACATCCTTCCATTGTTTCCTCCCCTGCTTTGTGCTATTATTGTTATTGATACATGGATTATATTTATCAATGTTGTCTACCAACCTTACGTCTCTTAAAGAATCTAAAGGAAAAAAGAAAAAAAAAAACTGTGAGCCTACTTTTTTACCATTTTCTGCACTCTTTTTTCTGGGTTGGGTTGGCGGGTGGTATCATTTCTTTGCTTCGTGCATCTTCATTCTCCTCGGTCCTTTGTACCGTCATGTATATCCCATCTCTCTGTAAGGAGAACGGTGTGATTTTCTAATGAAGTTTTTGCAGTTGCTTTTTTTTAAATTGAGAAGAAAGGATAAAAAAGATGTAATTATACTGTCTTTTATAAATACCTTTAAAATGATCTTTACTGGTGCCCTTTGTTCCTTTATTTGGATTTTAATTGTCGTCTGGTGTCACTTTCATCCTCGAGAACTTACTTTAGCATTTCTTAATTTGGCAGATAGATATTGGTTCCTAAGCAAATGTTGTCCCTTAGAGATGTCTGTAACCCTTGGGACTTAGAGATCCTATTTAGCAAGTCCTTAATTCTGTAGGAGAACAAGATAGCAAGTAGCGGGTCAGGAACAAAAGTGATCAGCGGGAAAGACGGAAGGCTCGGTGGGGACGAGGAGATGGAAGGCGGTGGCCAGGCGGTGGCGCTGACCAGCATGCGCCTGCTCACCCCTGTCCTTCCCAGAGCCTGTCTTTCTGTCACGACCTCCCTCCAGAGTCCTAGATCTAAATCAGACTGCCTCCGTTTCATTGCATTTCCTGGGGAAAAACTCACTGTGGTTTGGAGCCGTTATGGATCCCTGATCTCCAGTCCTAGCCTGCTGCTGTCTCTATGCTAATTCCAGTTCCCCTCTGAGGCATCTGTAATCCTAGTCAAACCCTCAGCTGGCTGCCGCCCTCTCCCTAACCCTCTTGCTAAGTTAGGAAGATCTCACTACTTTGTCCTTCAAGTGGAATATCATGGCCATCAAGGGAAGAACTTCCCCTTTGGACAACCCCAGACCCGGCACCTCCTTCCCCACTCCTGGTCCTTCTTCCTGTTGGAGCTGCCCCTGCCTCTGCTGTGGATCCTGTTACCGAGGGTCTTGTTGCGCCCCTGGGGACCTTGGTCCACGAAGACATTCCTTCTCTTCTCTTTAGTGAGGCTCGAGGCTTCTTGCCTGCCTCTCTCTCTTGGTCTGCTTCTCTTGTTCACACTTTTTTCCATCTTACCAACTCTTTGGAGTGTCCCAGATATACTCCTGCCTTAGTGAGGTTGTCGATATTCCTTACAAAGTTTTCAAATGCCTGTCCTCCTTTCTGCTTTCGTTTAAGTCACCTGTCTCTCGTCTGCTCTTCAGCATTTCTTCTTCTGGGTGGCCTTCTGTGGCCAAGCCTTCCCACAGAGAAGCCTCCTGTGTCAGTTCCTGCAATGTCCTGTGACGTCCTGCTGCGTGGTCACGTTGGGGGGCATGGTCGTGTCTGCTCACTCCCCTCCCCGACAGCCCCTCTGAGAAACCAGCCCTTGTGCTCACAGTTCCTGACACACAGCAGATGCTCAATAGCTATTCTAACTTGAGTCTGTAAATAAGCCAGTAGGCTTTTGTTGGGAACATCTTTTAGAAAAATTCCAAAATAAAAAGGTTAAAAGAAACTGAATGGAGTCTGTAACTAAAGCTGTATAAATACTCTGGTTCTCTCTCACAGACACGACTTCAGATAATTTTGGATACAACCTGTTGACATTCATCATCTTATACAACAATCTCATTCCCATCAGCCTGTTGGTGACTCTCGAAGTTGTGAAGTACACTCAGGCCCTTTTCATAAACTGGGTGAGTGTTAAAGCAGAGTTCAACCTCTGTTTTCTGTACTATCTCAGAGCCTTCAGCATTTAATTGAGCTCCCAGAAAAGAAGTTTCCATTTACCATTAGGTCCAGGGGTTTAAACTGGCCACACAAAGAACTGGCAAGGGATCTCCAATGCGGGTGTCCCTGAGAGGTGGGAGGACAATAGTACCTCTGCGAGGGCTGCTGTGGCCACTGAGGGGATGGAGGCGGAAGGCTGAGCAGGTGCTTGTCATCAGCCTGCGATTGCTGCTGATGCTGCTGGAGCCTGATTAGTGCTGAAGAAAGGGCCCCTTGGGTGTGTTTACCATCACGTTCACGCTATATCGGAATTCATCATGGCGGCAAACTTGGATTGGATTTTAAGCGGGTAGAGGTGAGACTTTTTAAGGGACTGCCATGGCCTGTAAGCACTGTACTTCAGCAGCCAGTACTGTAGCCCAGGTGCTTCTGTGTGCATTTGTGTTTGATCTTTGCTGCAATCCTATAAATGAGGTATTAACTGAGCTCAGAATCGTAAGTTAGACCAAGTCATGAAATGATCACCTTGAGACCAAATCTTCTGTATATTAATACCGTGGTTTCCCCTTGTACCACGTCATTTCTCTGTCATAACAGACACTGTATTTTCACCCCAAAATTTAAAATTAGCATTTCTATGAAAACAGAAGAGTTTTAAGTTATCCATTCTTAGCTTCTTTTCTTTGTTACTCTGAATGAAGGATTAATGGCAGATATTTTCTGAAATGTGCATTCTCTCTCTCTCAGGACACAGATATGTATTACCTGGGAAATGACACTCCTGCAATGGCCAGGACATCAAACCTCAATGAAGAGCTTGGGCAGGTGAGAACCTCTCTGAGAACCTTGGTAATGGTGACGCGAGCGTGAGGGGACATGAGTGTTAGCAGAAGAGCCATACGTCACCGCTGTACCCCGCATCCCTTGGCTCTTGTCTTCTCGAGATGGAAGAATGAGAGCGAGAGACAAAGACTGCGTTGCAAGCAGAGAGTTTATTGAAAGTGCACTCTTGAGGGTTGAGAGCGGGCGCATCTCCGAGCAGATCACGGCCCTGGGTTTCTGTGTCAGCCCTTTTTCTCCTGTCTGGCCTCTCCTCCTCCTCTACGTTGTCTCTTCCTCTTTTTTCTTGACCGATGGGGATGTTGTCTTCTTCCTGCTGGCAGCGGAGCAGTTTTTCACCTTATATGGTTAGGACCGAATGTGTGGTGGAGCCCAGAGCCCACTGGGGGTGGGGAGCAAACCGCGATGTCGTGTAATGCACCTTGTGTTGTTTCTGTTATGTTTCTTATGACACTTGGGGTCACCTTATCTTGTTACCGTTACAGTGTCTTCCTACGCAGCATCCCGTCTGTTCACACTGCCCGTTCCATACCTCCTCTGCTCATGACTCACTCTCCTCCCTGCGCTGACATGCGGAAGCTTTTGCAAAACCATTTCTCCCTGAACGTGTAATGACATCTGAAGAGCTACGTAGTATTTGAAACTATTATGAGATACGAATGCCACTACGTTTTGACCGGCTTTTTGAGACACAGTGCAATCTTATCACCTAGAAGTTATCTGCAAAAAATATAGTACAAACCATAGTCTGAAAAATATAGTGCAGCATCATTTTGGACCCTTTTAAAAAGTGTTTACCAGGAACAAATGATGGGAAAACAGTGGTTAAGATACTCAGATGTTGGGTAACCCTACAAAATGTGGGGGCTAGGTGAAAGGACATGTATCCCTCACATGTTCAGTGTTTGTCTCTGGAATATTCCAGGGAACCAGTGTCTTTTCACCTTCACCCCTGAACTTCTCTTGCCTTTACTGAGATGTGCTTTGCCTTGTATCTGTGTCTCACATTGAAATCCCCATAAGGAATAACCTCTTTATAACCTCTATTGAACACATTGCAATTAAGGATTATGATTTCATTTATACATCTTATTTAAATTTCCCATCAACCCTGTGAGGTGGGTGCTGTATCTTCATTTTATAGATAAGGAAATGAGTAACTTATCCAAGGACACCTGGTTAGAAAGTGACAGGTTGAGGATTCCAAATTGTCTGTCCCAGTTTGGCCTTCGCACGCCTCCCTGCCAGCGTAGGGCTGTTGCTGAGAACCGCCTCCCCATCCTCAGTGCTGTGCCTCTGTGAAGATGCTGTCAGATGTCTCGTGCATCTGAGGTTAGAAAACCTCTCCTGGGGAGGTCGGCTAGCTTTCTCCTTTTTTCTTTCCTTGAAGGATGAAGCGAATTCTGTGATGGTTTGTCTTGCATTTTGGGCTTTATTGCCAGAAAGTTGAGGCACAATTTGTAGACCAAATTTTGTAATAAAACAGAACATTACAGACAAAAAAATGCAGGTAATGCTGTTCTTTTGATAGAATTTTCCAAATCTACTTAGAGTTAATGGCAAATTTTTCTCTCTTTCCTTGAATTGTGTATGTTCATATACGTGCACTTAAATTCTTAGTGTAACAGGTGGATTGTCATTAAGAGAGCGTCCTTGCAATAGAGCACAAATCCTCCTACCACCCCCTGTGCTCTGGTCATGCAGGGCTATGTATAGTGACCTTGGACTGTCGCTCCTCATTGTTTTTGTTTACATTCTCTCCTTCTGGAATGGCTTTGTCACTTCCCTTGTCTGCCCGGTAAAACCTACTCCTGTAAGGATCAATGAGTTCTTGGCACAAATCAGGCTAAATTTGCTGCCTCTTTGACTCCTTCTCCAGTTTTCCAGGCAAGGTTAATTTACCTGTGTTCTATGTTCCCATAACAGTCTTCCCAAACACAAATGCAGTAAAATAAGGGATGTGGTTAGTGATGTAGTGTCTGTTTCCCTCCGGAGACTTTTTTTTTCTTTTTCTTTCTTTTCAGGAGAGCTGCCAGGAGACTCTCTGGAGACTTTTGAGCCCATTTGAGAGTGTGGCTGTGCCCTGTAGTTTATTCGTGTTGGGTTTCCATTTTCCCTTGTATTTGATTGAGCTTCTTTGTGGTCCGTATTTGGACTTCTTTATCAGTCATTTCAGTATTTTCATTTTGGTTCATATCCATTGTTAAGGAGTTATTGTTTTTTGGGGGGGGTGTCCTTTTGCTCTGATTTTTCCTGTTTCCAGAGTTCTTTCACTGATTCCTTCTCATCTGGCCTCTCAATTGAGTCCTAGGGGCACTAGGTCTGGTTTGTGGCCTTGTCTCTGGGTCCCCAAAGATCAACTCCTAACCATGGCAGGAAGTGGAGTGCTGGTCCCGAGTTTTCTATGGCGTGTTCAAGCAGTTTTGATGAACCTTTTGGGTTTCCTCTGACCTTCTGTGTTCAACTCTTCCCAGCAGTGCGAATTGGGGTGGGTCCCCCAGCTTGATCTCTGAGATGGCAGGTGGTACTTGGGAGTAGAAATCAGCCACGCTTTGTTTGCTTGAGTTGGGAGGCACTAGGCTGAGCTGTAGAGCTGTTTTCCCATCACTGGATATGTTTGTGTGGAAGAGCCAGCTGTCAAGATGTTCTTTTTTGCTCGTGGTAAGCTCTGGTCCCCCACACAAGTGCCCCAAGCTTTGTGAGGGACCCTGTAGTTCCCAGGGGGTTGCTTGATCTCTGCTCCCACTGAGGTGGCGCGAGGAGCTAGGCAGGTGGTGGCTGGACTATGGGAGCCTAAAAGGCTTTCCAAAGCCTCAGCGGGGCTCAGCAGTTGTGTCTCTGGTCACTAGGGGCACCGCTGGGATGAAGTTCAGGACAAACTCGCCAAACTGGGAAGCCCATTCCCGAGGGAGGGGCCCAAATGCTCCAGTGCTGAGGCCCTGGGCCGGGCTCTTTTTGCCTTTGCCCAGGAGCGCAGTTTCTCTGCGGGGAGGTGAGAGCACCCTCCCTAATTGCCACTCCCCGGATCCCCACAGCACACCCCTGTCAGATCAGTCCACATGAGTTCCCTCACCGCCCGAGTCCAGCTCTCTGACTTCCCCCCAGTCCGTGTGTCTGGCCCACTAGAGTGCATCTCTGCGACACACTGGTGGGCAGGGGATTCCCCACTCGTGCACCCCTGTTCCCCCACAAGTCTCCGAAGGGAGAGTAGTGGGCTCCTCTATCCGCAGGGACCTTATCCAGGGGCCTGCTCCCGCCAGACAGGAGTAGCCACTTGCAGTTTCTTGGCTCAAGCCCCTGTTGTAATGAGTAATGAGGGGCCACAGCTTCCTTGCAGCTGGTGTGCCGGAGGCATTAGTTGCCATGGGACTGGGAACTAGGCGATTTCTCTCTGAAGGCTGCACCCCTGTCTAATACGGTGGTTCTCCAGCATGCTCACAGATACCTCAGCATGCAGCACTTGAGCATTTCGGCCACTCTCTGGGGAACAGTTTTCCAGGTTTGGGGAGCTTGTTCTGAACCTCATCCCAGCGGCGCCCCCTAGTGAGCAGAAAAGCAACAGCTGAGCCCCACTGAGGCTTTGCAAAGGCTTGCAGGCTCCCGGTCTGACCTCAGCACCCCACCACAGTCTCCCAAGGGATATGCCCAGGAGGGCTTCCTCACCACCTGAGTCCAGGTCGGAGACCTCCCTGCACCACTCTTGTGTCTGGGGGCACCAGGACCGGCCGCCTATCTGAGCTGCCAGCTGGAGATCCCGTGAAACACCAGCGGGCAGGTTGCTTCCACAGGGACCCTACTCTCTGCTGCAAGCTCAGCCTGGGGCACGCACCCGCCGCTGGAGAGAAGCAGACATTTGTGGGCCTCTCCAGTCAAGCTAGTCTCCTGGTTGCAATGGGTGGGGGAGGGGCCGCAGCTCCCAGTCGGCTTCTTGTGGCAATCTCCTGTGGGTGCCCTTGTGGACACCCTGACTCCTGGGGCTCACCAGTTCACCGCACTATTACTAATTAGCTGCCATGCCTGGGCTCGTGGAGGGTGGAAAAGCCTTCAGTGTACTTTGTGTCCCGCTGTTCACCAAAGGGACATAGGTGGGGGAAGGGAAACCACCTTACCCTTTTGCTGGGCTCCAAGCCTCTCTGGGTTTCATCTGCGCCACTATATCTTCCTCTCCATTCTCTTCTTTCTCAGCTTCGCTGTTTTTCTCTGTGGGGTCCCCAGTCATCTCTGTCATCTCTCTCTGTGATCCCCACCTGAGCTGCAACTGCTTTCTGCTCTCCTCAGTCCAGTATGCCACCATCCAGCTGGGAGGGTCCAACAAGTCATGTCTCTAGTCGGCCATCTTGGCTCTCCCCCAATATTTTAATATATGTTTTTTTACAAGGCAGGAACCACTGCTTATTAGAAGGCAGATTCTACTGAATTTTTTGTATCCCTAGACTTACTGCATATAAAACTTATATAAAGGCATTATTTATAGTGAAAGCATTAATTACTCCTAGTATACTAATTTCGTATTTGGATATAATATTTGATTTCTTCAAGAGCTTTAATAACTTGAAGGCCCTTTGATTGCTCTAAAAATAATTCTCAGTGTATTTGTTTATATTGTAGCATTAGGAAAAAGTACAAGTAAGCAATTCATGCTATTAATCCCCCTTCTGTAGAACAGGAAAGCACTGCTTCCTGAGACCAGTTCTCTGGGATTCCTGGATGACATCTGGTATCCAGCAAGTCTAGACCCCTCTTTAGAAAACCAGTGAGAAACTGGAGTTTCCTCTCGAGGCAATTCTGTTAATTACTATCCCTCACCAATCCGGGGCATAATTTCCCAGAATGGTACATGTAGAATGATGTTACCTATCCCCTTTGTGCATTGAGAACTTCGCGTATTAAATCTGTAAAATTAGGAGACCATGGCAATACCTTGAGGAATGGGACACCTTGTGGCAGGACTTAATGTTTCCACTTAGTATCTAAGATGGAGCCAGGGCTGTTACCGAAGCTTCCTTTGCACGTTTCTGTACAATTTAACTATAGAATTAGTTATGGAAAAAGGTTGGTAAGTGCTCTAAGCAATAAAGTATATTTTTTGTTACTAATTTGCTTGCTTTAAGGAAATCTTCCTGTTTAGGTTTTGAAAAATATAGGAGGAAAGACTTCATTTATTGGCCTATGCATTTCATCCTATTCTTTGATTTAGGTAAAATATCTCTTTTCTGACAAGACTGGAACTCTCACATGCAATATCATGAACTTCAAGAAGTGCAGCATTGCCGGAGTAACCTATGGGTAAGTGTGCTTATCACTTCCTGAAAATACTACCTGTTTTCTTTCAAAAACATAAGTTTATTTTTAGCTTCTTAGTTAAATATCTTTCTGATGTTTTGAAAGGATTTTTATAATGGATTTACATCCGCAGTTACTGTCGAATGTGTTTAAAACTAAATGGATCCCAAATGAAACTTTGGACAGTTAAAATATAGTTTATTTCTGCAAATATTAACTTAGTGAAAAATCCCAGGGAATCTGTAAATGTGTGTATCTAATCTAATAATTATGAGTTTCTTATTCATGTTTTGATCAGAATGTCCGTCTTTTGATCACTGTTTTGTGACCATTCTGTTTTCCCTGTCTCTGACAGTCATTTCCCGGAATTGACGAGAGAGCCATCCTCAGATGACTTCTGGTAAGAAAGTTCTAGCACTCTTGACACTTCAGTAGAAAAGGCTTTGGAATGATTTTATATTAGCGTTTCTCACCTGCATATTTTTATATGTAAAGAAAAGTGGCATATGTGTTATTTTGAAGAAGAACCAGAATAAAATTTAAAGATGAACGTAGTTTTAGAAGTCGAGGGAGATTACAAGACTTTTAACGAAAGCGAGGCTGCCCTCTGAGTGGAGGGGGAGGATTGGCGATTGTGCCTTTTAGCACACATAGAATTGCACTTACAGCTCCTGCTTCCCGTTCACTCCCCACTCCCTGGAGGCAGCCAACTTCAACATTTTTACTTTTACTCACGTGGACCTGGAACCTGCCCTGCCTTCCACCTGCCCTGTGCCTCACAGGTGCCTCCTGCTGCCGTCTCCTCAGCCTGCACCGGGTTCTGCTGGGGCATCAGCTTGTGTTTTAGGCACTTCCCTTCGTGAGCTGTCGGGGGCTGTCTTCTCTGCTGTAGTGTGACACCTGCTCCGAGTTAAGCCTGACATAAACCCTGCTGTTGTCTGTTCTTTCATTGCCTTTGTCTTGAAGAAAGGCTTCAGGAGAGAACAGAGATAAATGAATACACAGCTGATCCTTCCTATTTTCTTCGATGCAGTAGCACACAGCCGTCATACCAAGTTTCCTTCCTTGTAATTATTTGCCTTCGTCTCTCCTACGTATTCGCAGCCTTCTTTCTCCCACAGTAATTCAGTGAGGTAATTGTTTTACCTGCTTGGAGCAGACGCCGAGACGTTTTCCATGGCAGGTGTTATACAGGGATGAACTGAAATGACAGAGTCATGGTATCGATCCTTGGGTTCTGTTTCTTCTCCTTGTAACGATGTTGTTATTAATAATAACTTACAAACCATTGTATTTATAGTAAGGTGAAGAATTTACTGTTTTGAGGTTTGAAATAAGACACAGTTTTCCCCATCTTTAATGTAAATCTGTAGGATTTTTGGTGTGGTTCTTCTTGAAGGCAGATTCTTACTAGATTTGGATTATCTTAACAGGAACTTTTGAATTGAACAGATATTTTGTGTTCTCTGTTACAGTCGCATACCTCCTCCCCCCAGCGACTCCTGTGACTTTGATGACCCCAGGCTGTTGAAGAACATTGAGGATCACCACGTGAGTGCCACGTTTACTTCTAAGACATTGGGTGAACAGCTTATGGTGCGCTTTTCTTAATATATATGCATGGTGCCTTGAAAGTTGCAATTTTGGAGCATGGGAAGAGTCTCGATTTCACGGCATTAGTACTTCAGAGACGTGATCTTAAACGAATGTTTTGTGGTGAACACTGTGCATAAATTAATATAAAGCTGAATTTAAATGTGTGGTAACATTATAAAGTAGCACACCAAGATCAAGACGAGTCTTAACCACAGAATTCTGTAATGGTTCCAATTTCTGTTGCTTTGTGAGGTTTCTGTAGTACTGTGTCTTCACAGTTGTGAATCTTACAGGTCATGTGTTTTGAAAAGTAATTGTATATCCTTTGACAGGGGTGCTTTAGGAAGACTTTAGGAAACAAAAGTATAATATGGTAGCAGGTAGTGTTTATTGTATTTTACTGTGTGCTGGACAGTTGACATATATTTCTTTTAACATTTGAGTCACCCCTGGGAGGTGAAAATGAAGTTGCATAAAAAGATCAAATTGGCCAAGAGTTATCCAGTAGATTAATGTAGAAGTGAGGCTTAGAAACTAAGTCTATTAGATTCTTAACTACGGCGTCACACTACTTCAACTGTTATAGCAAACCAAGGCTAACTGAAGGATCACATCAATTCACTGTTATTTTAAAGGCTACTCTGAGGAATGCC
>RJWJ010023580.1:0-25689 GCA_004363605.1 Indri indri | reverse complement strand
TTCTGAGCTCAGGAGTTCGAGACCAGCCTGAGCAAGAGCGAGACCCCGTCTCTACTAAAAAATAGAAAGAAATGATATGGACAACTGAAAATACATATATAGAAAAAATTAGCTGGGCATGGTGGCACATGCCTGTAGTCCCAGCTACTCGGGAGGCTGAGACAGTAGGATTGCTCAAGCCCAGGAGTTTGAGGTTGCTGTGAGCTAGGCTGATGCCACGGCACTCACCCCAGGCAAGAGAGTGAGACTCTGTCTCAAAAAAAAAAAAAAAAAGGTATTGAAATCTTTACAGTAAACTTTCACAAAATGCCACTGGGAGATTTTACCCTTAATTCGCTTCAAAACCTCATCGTGCTCTCAAAAATTCACAAAACCGAGTACAGCAACTGTCCCCCAGCTTCCCTTCTGCCTCCACAACTTTCTCTGAAAACCTGGCCCACGCTAGCTTTTTCTTTCATGTCCTTCATTCTCTTAATCTTTTCCATTCTGAGTAACTATTCTTCCCAACCTTAATCAATCGAGCTCGTCTTGGTCCTTTTCATGAACCCAGCTCTACACAACAAAGGCCCAGCTACTGAGCTGGTGAAGTCAGTGTTCCCCTGAGCAGACACAGAAGGGAAGATGCTGTGACATTTTTTTCTCCTGTCACAGAAGTCATGACATTTAGAGCAGTACTTCTCAAATTTCAGCAAGCATCGCAATCACCTAAAGAGTGTGGTAAAACGCAGATTTCTGGGCCCATCCCCAGAGACTGATTCAGTAGGTCTGGGTGTGATCTGAGTATCTGCATTTCAAACAAGCTTCCAGGTGGGTGCTAATACCACAGACCCACCAACTATACTTGCAGTAGCACTGATAGAGCCCTTTGGGAAAAATTCTTAAAGGTCCTTTGGGCAGGATCCAATTCATTACAGGGTTTGTTTGTTAGTAATACATATCCACACTTTTTTTTTTTCAGGAGATATGCATATATATATATATATATATATTCTTTCAGGACAGGTAGATAGATAATAGATAATGGATGGGTGCATAGATAGCTCATTCAAGAAAAAAGAGAGGGAAGGAAGAAAAGAAGGAATGAAGACAGAAGAAGGAAAAGAAGGGATGAAAGAAGAAAGAGAGAGAAGGAGGGAGAGAGAGAAAGAATTCAGGATCCTTCCTGTCCCTTTGTCCAGCCACAAGGGGTGAGTACTGCCTACCACATTGCCATCCGCCAAGGGCCACCTGCCAAAGGTGTGCTTCTTCAGGGTCCAAGCCTCTAAGACAGCACTTTTTATTGCCCCCTTCCCACATACCACCTAGTCTGATGGCATCTCCAAGATTCCCGCAGGTGACCACAAACACTACTCATTATTTGGCAGAAAGGCCTGCAGTACTGTGGGCACCAGAAGATGTCTGTGGATGGAGGCAACTCGTGGTGTCTCTGCTGTCTCTCGCCCTGCGCACCTGCCCCATAGCTGCTGCACAGCTGCACGGTGTATAATGAAAAGCTACCAGTCCTCTGCCCATCTCTCTCCAGCGCTGTTTCCACTCCTGCGAAGCCACCCCATTTCGCTATGGTAGTTGTTTCTTGTGATATTTGCCTTTGTATTCCTAAATCACTTCCTTTTTTTTTCTTTTTAGATAGTATCTCTTGTTTTCCTACTACAGGTAATGTAAAATAGGTCCTTAAACCACATCTCATACAGATATTTTCCTTCCTAATTCTCAGAACACAATTTTATTACTTTCGGATAAATTAATATTTCATGTTTTTACTATGACTCTGTAACTATTATTCATCATTGAGTCAAATAGTACATTGTGACTGCATTTCCCTGTCTTGGGCCATTTGTGCTACTTTAACAAAATATCATAAACTGGGTGGCTTATAAACAACATAAATTTATTTCTCATAGTTCTGGAGGCTGAGAAGCCCAACATCCAGGCACTGGCAGATTTGGTGTCTGTTAAGGGCCTGCCTCCTGGTTCACAGACAACCATCTTTTCACTGTAACCTCACATAGCAGAAGGGGGAGGGATCCCTCTTTAGCCTCTTTTGTGAGGGCACTAATCTCATTCATGGGGGCTCCATCCCCATGACCTAATCACCTCCCAAAGGCCCCACCTCCTATGCTATCACCTTGGGAGTTAGTATTTCAACATATAAATTTGGGTAGGACACACTCATCCAGACCATACCATTGCCTTTCTTAAATAATGGTGTGTTACTCTTGGAATAAATTGCTTCTTTTTCACTTACATTTCTTTCTTCACAGCTCTGGCTAAATCTTCCCTTACTCTTCAATAACTCTCCATTCCATTTTCTACATGGCTAAAACTGTCATATACATGTACCAGTTATATTTTTTCTGCAGACATACTTCCCAAGCCTTCCTGTATCCTGCACAAGATGCTCCAGGCCTGAAGGATTTCCCTTCCCTTTCCCGTGCCGGATCCCTGATGTCCTGAATCCTATGTCCTCCTCTTTCTTGATTTCATCCCATTTTGTAGGAACTCAGACCTCAACAGTTTACCAAGAAAGAGTGTGTGGAAGATTTAAAAATAATAAAAAGACCTTGCCTATTTGAAAATGTCTTTATCCTAATTTCACACTGGGTTGGTCATTTCATGAGGTATATGTTTCTAAGCTGGAAATCCTTCTTCTCTGACATGTGAGCATTGCACCACCTGCACTATGCCTTCTAGCTTCCCAGCCTGCAGTTGAGAGGCTGGATGCCATTCTTAGTTTGCATCCTTGTACCATGGCTTGATTCTGTTGTTGTTTTCTCTCTGGAAGTCTGTAGGGCTTCCTCTTTCTATCTGTATTTCTGAAATGTCATGAAATTCAACAAGACCTGGAGCAGGTCTTTTCTCCAACCATCATATCGGGTACTCAGTGGCCTTTTGCATCTAAAAACTCATGTCCTTCAATTCTGAAACTTTTTTGTATAAATCTTTGATAGTATTTCCCCTGTATTTTCCCTATTCTCTCTTTGTGAAACACCCATTATTTGCGAGTTAGACTTCCATTACCTCCTAATTTCCTTATCTTTCTCTCCCACTTTTCATCCCTGCCTTTTGTTCTACTTTCAAGACATCCTCAAACTTATCTTCTAAATCTCATATTGAGCTATTTATATTTTTTTAAAATTTTGGTTCCTGTCTTCACATTCCAACCTTTCCTCTTGGTTAACCCTTAATATTTAAAAGTCAGTCACCAACCCCACACTGGAAGCTCTGTGCGCATAGTTTGTCAAATGCTGGGGTCCACTGTAGGATGCTCGGCAGGGACGTGTCCTTTCAGTGCCCACAGCTCCTTCCTCCACTCTTCTGCCGGTGGCCTGGGAGCAGAGCAGGGAATGAAGTCAGGGAAGGCTCGCTGTTAAAATGTAGACTTTCATTTAATCCTGTCTTCGTATGGCCTCAATCCTATCTTTATCTGCCAACAGGCACATTTTCATTTGTCACAGTTTGTGGCCTGATGGGTCCTTAGGAAAACGTGCTCACTGTCAATGTGGAGGCTGTGGTGTTAGGGCAGGCCTGGGAGCCTTATCACAGGGTGGAAGGGGACCATGCCAGAGGACACCCTGAGTGCACTAAAACCATGGTTAGAGGAAGCAGAAGGGGTGCCAGAATCTGGGAGCAGCAAGAGATGAGGGTAGCATGCAGGAGAAAAGGTGCCATAGGTGCACTTTGCCAACTTTTATGCTCATGCTCATTTATTAATGGGCCAAGACAATTGACTTTTAATTCTCTCTACTGACTGCCATCTTGGTCTGGCTCTTGATACAGTGAAGTGGCAGGAAAGTAATCCTAACCCAGAGAGTTTATACCACATATGCCCATCTGATGGTCTACTATTTAGCAGGAGGCTCTATCACACACATGCCTGGATTAGCAGATACTCTGCTTGTGATCATGTGTTTCATTTATCCAAAGTAAGGTCATCAAAAAACAAAATGCATATCACTATTGTGTAAATGACTGCAATTTTAAAAGTCGTAAAAAACCTTGTGTATTAAACCATCAAAAGGAATGTTCCCAGCCCTCCTCCTATTTCTCTTGGAACATCAGCAAACTGAATTGCAAGGGAAGTAAAATGAAAAGATCTTAAGTTATCCTGCAGACATGAAGACATGGGAAGTTGGCTATAAAACTACACTTGGGTATTTGTGCTTATTCCCTGGTCAAACTCTGTCCAAAATTTGTCTATGAAATAGGAAACTTTCTTCCCCTTTCCTGCCTCTGCACTCTGCATGTCAAAAGCTAACTAGCCTTTTATAAACTCTCCCCTTCACTCCCCATCCACCCCCTAAAATACTCAGCAGCTTTAAAGACTCATTCTTCCTTGCCTGAACTGTTAAAAAAAAAAAAAACGAACTAAGCCCATAACAAAGAGCTTCCTACCACTGCCAAGATAAATTGCGATCAATCATAAAAAGCACATAATCCAAGAGAATGAGTATCAGCAATTTTAAAGAAAACCGAGATGTGTAACCAGATAAACATAACATACTCCTAAATGTCTAGAAATCAAATGTGCACTATAAAAAGACAGAGGGTGTCATAGGAGTTATTTATTAAACCCCAAGCTGGAGTTCATACAGTATTTCAGTAGGAAACACCCTGAACTGTTTTCCTTGTTGCTCCTTTTCTTTTATTTTTCCTCACCTCCTATTCTTCTCTGGATTAAAGGGTGAGGAATGGTGAGAATAGTCATGAGGATGTGGATTATAATCCAAACCACACTCACTGTGTAAATTGGGGTATGGCCCTCACCTACAATATCCTGATCTTTTTCCCCTTAGGGACTTTGAACACAGAAAGTGTGGTACATATGTCAATTTCTTTGTTCTGCCTCTTGAGCCTAATTCTCATTCCTGCAATCCAAAGAGTATACGATGCATGCTCCCTACTAGAGCACTCAAAGCAAGTCCTGTTTAAAAGGCACGTGATGGGGTCAAGCCCGAGTTATCCAAAGGGACCCCAATGCGTAGACTAAGTTCATAAATGTTTAAGGGAGCCCAGCCTTGATCCTTCCCATAGGACAAGGGGTAGGAGACGAGAAGTCAAATAAATTCCAGCTAGATAAGCAGTCTGAGTGGAGGAAGAGAACCGCTGGGGGATGAAGGAGAGGAGATCATAAAGCCAGGAAAGAGAAAGGTTCATTAAACTCGAGTTTGAAAGGAAATTGTATGAGCAGTTAATAAAGAGAGATCAAAACACAAGGGATATGTTCCCAGGACCCTGGGCAAGCCAGCATCTGGCAGCTGACTTGTATATGATAATGTGAACAAAGTAGATATAGAAAACACAGTGGATTAAGAATTCGAGAGAGTTCAGACCAGTCACTTTATGTTTCAGCATTGCTGAGATGCTACATAGTTGACTATTCAATTAAAACCAAACAGTTTATCTTATATGATGGCAGTCAGGTTATAAACATTGTTCATAAGAGAACTGAAAAATCTTAGAAAATTTAGCTAACAAAGATTAAAGAACAATATAGTCCAGATCATGTTGTCTTTCTCGAACCGTTCTGAACTTGTTCTGATTCTTCCTCTGTGTCAAACAGCTCACCCTAGGCATTTGTCAGTAGGATGTGATTACATGCAAAAGTTCATGGCCAGAAGCTGCAGAATAACCCAACATGCCACATTAAATATTTCTCATGGGAATCCTTCGCAAAATGCATGTGCAGGCAGCATTTTAACAAATGCATGTAGAAAAGAAGATTCACCACATAAGCCACTCTCCTCTCTGCAGGAAATGATAGTCCAATATCAACAATGCTTCTGCAAGCTGACCCTTTAGTCACAGGAGTCCAGCTGGTCTTGTTAACAACAAAGCCATGATTTATCTCTCAAGGATGTGCAGGAATGAAAGGCATAACTGAGAAAGCTCTGACTTATACAGATGAGATGGATCCCATGGGGCAATGACTTTCCCACCATTTGTATCTTCTCGTTTATACATTCTGGTACCAAGTCCTATCTCAGGATTATTCTGGTGTTAAATGCCTCATCACTATCCTGAGGTATCCCTGTTTCAGCATAATGTTTCCTTTAGTTAGCAATTCATTAATTAAATTGCTTTAATTTACAAAGTAAACATTTTTTGCCAGAGCAAGACTTATTTTGTTTGGTTGTGTATTTGTTTTCTTGAATGCATATTAACGTGGATAGGGTAAACCACGTGTCCAAACACGCTGAATAATTTTTCTGAAGCACAATTCCTAGTCTCACTTTCCCTTTCATGTCCATTTCAAAAAGAAAAAGAGATTCAACTTAGGATATAATTTCTGCTTGAGAAGGCAGATGAATGCAGGAAACTGGATGTGGAATTCACCCAACTCCAAAAAATCCACACTCAAAGATCCAGTTGATAGAAAGGCCAATATTTTTATCTCTTCTTTTACAAGTCATTGTCAGATTGCTTTTCCTAAGTTACTTTACCACCTGTCTTTCCAGAATCCAAACAGTAAAATCGTTCAGATTACCGTATTTTTTTCCTACATTTTACCTCAGTAAAAAAGAGACAAAACAAACAAACAAGTGGATATCAGAGACTTCAGTTTTTATTGTTGTGTTGTTTTTATATCTTTTGGAGTGGGTCACAGGCTCATACACCTTAGACCAATTGCCTACAACTTAAAGATCTACCACACTCAACTATACCATGTATGTTCAATCACAATTATATTGAAGCTCTTCATGGCATGAACCATCAAAGGAAGATTCAATTAGTTTTAATGCTGTGTGTACTATATGTTATTTAAAAAATTTTTTACACTGGCGATCTATGTATAACTCTTAATTAACCATAACATTTTCTTAACCAGGATACTTCAATGTATATATGCATTTCCCAAGTGGGGAAAGTAGTCTAAATTCAGTAACAAAACACAACACACAGAGAATAGTTTTAATAGGTAAGTAAATCCTGTGGAGAAAATAACCCTATCAGTAAAAGAAGCAAGGCATGAAAAACCACATGTATATTTCTATTTATATGAAATATCCAGAATAGGTAAATCTATAAAGGCAAAACAAAGGTAGATTAGTAGTTACCTAGGGCTGGGGTGTGAAATGCAAAGTGACTGCTAATGGAGAGAGGGTGTCTTTTTTGGGTTATGAAAATATTCTCAACCTAGATTGTAGGGATAGTTGCACAACTCTGTGAATATAATGAAAATCATTGAATTGTATACTTTAAATAGCTGAAACGTATCACACGTGAATTATATCTCTATAAAACCTTTTTTAAGAAATGCCCTCTCAGAGGTAGCTTCCTAGAGCTGCCCAACACATGGGTGGGTCAGTGAACTCCAAAGGGGGAGCAGCAAACCTTAGATGAATCGCCTCCGCCTCACCCTCTTCTCTTTCTTTGGCAGTGATATTTGACTCATCTCTGGTTCCTCCTTCGCTTCCGTCCCACGGACTTGTAGTTGTACTTCCCCAACTTGGCTTCGAATTTCTGGCCCTCTTTAACATAATAACATCAAGTTCCCTGTCAGAATCTCCACTGATCAGTGCCCCTGCCTCCGGGATCTCACACAAAGTCTGACACCTGAAACGTTTTGCCATTCTTGCTCTGTGCACTCCCGGAGCCTGCCAAGTTCCCATTGCTCTCTAACCCAAACCTCAGTCTGCGCCCAAAGACGCCACATTAGAACCAAGGTGGGAGCTCTCATTGACCTCATGCCAGGCTCCTTGAGCAAAGATGATTTTGCTTCATTTTACGTCAGTCACTTGTATCAAAATGAGATGCAGGGAAATACATGGAGACCCACACAAGAGAATACCCAAACTGGTTTTTAGCCATTACGCTGACCTAAATAGTGTATGCTTTTCCATTCGGGCTGGACCTCCCTGTCCCCCATCAGGATTGCGTTACAGAATAGAATGCGGGGAGTTCACAGCAGTACTCTCTGTCCCCCCGACCCCCACATCAGAGATGCCCCCAATTGCCCGTGATATTCATGGAGGCCCTGGAAGCAGTGCTTTAAATAGTGATCATTTATTTAATGTCCGTGTTTGGAATGGCTTAGAAAAGGAAAACTCCTAAGAGCTTATCTGATCTCATGGGAAGACAGAAGTCAGACATGTGGTTTCCTTGAGCTGTTCAGCCTTTCCCACTTTTCTCTACCCCACATTCAGAGGTCTCTCTGCTTTCATACGCAGAATCTCTTCAGAAAGCGGGGGCTGAAGGCGCTGCTGAGTCACTGAGCCGTCCTGTGGTCTGACTCCCTGATGCTTTAAATTTTGATTTGAAGAAATTGCTTGAAAGCCCCGATATCTTTTTCTCACCACTATCAAATGGCAAAGTTTTCACAGACTGAGAGCAAGGTTTTTAAGGGAGAAATATAGGAATCAATTTGTCCCTCATTCCAGTCTCCTGCCCAAACACTTAATAATTGAGGGACAGGCCAGAACTCTTCAGTGAATTACATAAAATGTTTCTTAAAAAAAAAAAAAAAAGTTGAGTTTGAAGAGTTGATGAGCCGTAAACAGTCTAAGAAAAATTCTTTCAGGCATTTAGCTGGAAGTTGTCACAATTTAAATGGATGGCTTATTCAAAATGAAACTTAAATTTCTGTATAGTGATTTTAGTTTCATGGAACTTTCAATCTTAAAATAATTTAACACAACTCCCTCATCCTACAGGAAACAAAAGGAAGAACCAGTGAAGAGAAGTGGCTTGTCCAAGTTCCCATAGCTAAATATATGGCAAAACTACGAATAGGAGAACCCAGGTCCTCAGACTCCTGAAATGGAGCCTTCTTTTACTGCATGATGTGCCAATAGCTTATGATGATATGAACCCTGTGAAATTTATACTTGATTCAAAAAAACCAGGAGGTGGGGAGGAAGGCATTTGGAAGGGATGAGGAGGAGTAAGAGGATCAAATAACATCTTTGTTCGGGCTCCCTGCAATGGTTGCAACAGAGACTATTGTGAAAAATATTACCTACCTCTATGAATCAAAAATAGCAAGGCCCTACTGGCAGCTAAGAAAGCCGGGAAACAGAAGGACCCAACAGCCCCATGCTCAATGCCTGGAAACTCAGCATTGGAGCCCAAAGCTTACTGTGCCAGGACATAAATAAACCTGAAACAAATCGTGACCTTAAGCAGTCACCATAATCTCTTAGACTTGTTTGACTATTACTCCCTTATCCCAAAATAATAATCTCAATTATACGCACTTATATTTGATATATAGATGTACATTTATCCTCACAGGGTCGTCTAATAGAAAGGAAATAAAAGAAAGAATTGCAAGGGAAAAAATACGCTACATTTCATTAGGCCGATCTCTTGATTTTCCTTAGATTTAACCTAATTTCTCTTTTAGGCGTCTTAGAAAATCACAGCCTTCCATCAGCAGACATGGGCTATAACCACTTTTTGTCATGAGCTATTTCTAACACCGCTGGTCTGTAATTCTACAGAGCACTTTCCTGAGGCCAGAGGGCAACTGTGAGTCATAGAGACTCCAGGAGGGAAGCAGAACTCTTTGTCTGAATAAGGAAAAATTAGATTTTTCATTAGGCTTAGGGCATATCAATACTGCTGTCCTTGGAAGTGTTTCTCAGAACTGAAAGAGAGCCTTTTAGGAAGGTTCAACCAAGGCAAGTGGGCTTTGGAGCAGGAGGGCTGCACTTTGAAGTGACAAGCATGGAGCCCAGGTTCCTGACTAACAGCTTGATAATATTGGGTAAGTGACTGAAGTTCTATATGAAATGAGACCAGCTATACTGACACCATAAGGTTGTTGTGAGCATTCAAGGAAATAGATACATAAATGCAGTCCTAGCCCATTGCCTAGATTACATCCTCCATAACAAATAGTCCCCTTTCTTTCCCTTCACTAAGGGCATTGGAGGTCTGGCTGTCCTGCTGGGGAGAAAAGTTGTACTACAAACAGGCTCCACTGGAACCATGTGGACATTGGGAAGATTGAACCTAACTGTTAGCTTAGAAATAACATTGGTGAGGAAGCGCAAGCCTATCTAACATGAGGACCACTCTACTTAGCGATCTAGTTTAGTGTTAATAAAGTGTGGTCCTTGGCCCAACAGGATTGCTATCACCCCAGATCCTCTAAAACTGGAACTCTGGAGTAGGGCTCAAGAATCTGTGGTTGTGCCAGCTCTGCAGGTGATTCTTCTGCAGGTTCAAGTTTGAGGAATACTGCTTCAGAGAAAGTGCTACTAGCAAACCAGAATGGACGGGAAGACATGCACCGGGGAAGCAATCAAATTTTCAGGGGCTCAAAGAGATTTTAAGGAAAGGTGAAACAGACAACTGGCAGGAAGCCTCTGGGGGAAACCTGTAGGAACCACGTAACAATTACAAATTTTACAAATGCTTTCATTCATTTAGCAAACATGAATCCACATGCTGCTTACTAATTTTCTAATGAGAAATGAGCCACTGAGTTTATTACAAATTGTCTGGGTAGGCTGATTCCCAAAACAAGAAGGGATCAGCCACAAAACCCTTAAATAAAAAGAGGCTGAGTGCTTATTTTTGGTGACAGCAAGTAAAGAGATGGGAAGATAGCATCTTACTCAGCAGCCAATCATGGGAGGAAAAGAACCAAGGAATAGAGGCAGTCCAAATCCCTAAGGCTTTCAGAAAGGGGAAAAAAAAATAAGAGCTAGACATGGGACTGAAATCCAAGGGCTGAGACATGACCCATCAGGCACATAACTGGCAGGAGGCCCAGCAGTGAGGCTCTTTCTTAGGAACTGAGCATCTGCCTGTTTTCACGTCTCTGCAACATGCTAAATTATCTGTTAGCAAGTAGTTGCAGCATCTGCAAAGATCAGGGACACAGGACACTTAGAAAATTCAATTGCACATGTAAATATTTACCTAGCTACTTCCTTGGGGTCTACAGACCTACTACATTTTATTGGTAAACAAGCTATATGATTTTGGTGAGCCACTGTATTGTATTAGAAATATGTGAAAAAAAAATCTTGAAACAATATATTATAGATATTCAGTAGTTGGAGTTTACCCACCAATGCTTCTGGAACTGGAAGCGGCATGTCCTCTTAAGAGAACTTAACACTCTCATGGTCCACCAGGCTCCTCTATTCAAAGTTAGGATTGCTTCACCTCATTTTTAGGTTGACCCCCTCCCCAGGATCTGCATCCAATATAAACATTAATCAGAAGAAATCCGTGGATTATCTCAGGTAGACTTACCTTCTAAGTAGTCTTATTGCTAGACTTGCTCTGGCGTTTAGTTCCTGTTATATTAACTTTGCCTTCACCTGGCTCTGGCGGCCAGCTCCCTCTTTGTGTCTTATTGTGTACCTACTATGTGCCCAAATCAAAGCTAAACACTTCCTTCAGGGGTAGACAGAAGGCCACCTGCCCATTTCCTATAAGAAAAGATTCTAAACTTCCTTCCCAGGTGAGTAGAAGAACATGTGCTCTGACCTGATCGGAAATTTAAAAAAAAAAAAAAAAAATCAATGGAAAGATTAGCAGACAAAGTTGCAGAAATCTCCTAGAAAGGAGAGAAAAATGAAAAAGCTAAGAGAAAAAAAAAACTGGAGGACCAATTCTGAGAATCTAATATCTGAACAAGTTTCATGAAAAAGGAGACAAGGAAAACAGAGGGAGGAAATCATCAATTAAAAATTTTAAAAGAATTTCCAAGAACTGGAGAACACAGGTCTGAGTGTTGAGTGTGAGGGATGAAAACAGAGCCACACCCAAGTGCATGGCTGAGAAATTGCAGAGCCCTGGGGGGCAAAGGGAAGAGCAAACACAGCTCCAGAGAGAGGGGAGTAAAGTCCTATACAGAAAAACCAGAAAGTGAAATAGCTTCGAAAGACACAAAAGCAACTGAAAACTAGAAATTACTAGAGTAATGCCCTCAAAATTCTGAAGGAAAATTATTTCCAATCTAAATTTCTATAAACAGCCACACCATCATTCAAGTGTCAAGGCAAAATACTGCTATTTTTGGATATTCAATGGCTCAAAAAATTTTAGAAAAATGGTGACAGCCTTCAGTTTCAAATGGTGATAAGTACAATTACAAATAAGCAAATTTAAGACAACTCCAAGGAATATAGAAAGTTATGCAGGGAAGGAAAAAATAGTGTATTACATGGTTCGTCTATGAATAAAGTACAGAGGTAATAATCACAGAAACCTGTCTACTAATCTAACCAAAATTACAAGAGGGCAGGAGAATAGGACAGAAAGGGGAGGGAAGAGGGCTAAAATCCTCATCTTTCAATGTGGGAAGTCAATAGAAAATGTCTAAAACTGGAGGAAAAAAATCAAGGAATAGAAATAGTGGGTTATTATTCAGAGATATGGAGGAAAATGTAAAAACTAAAAATCAGCTAGGAGTTACAAGAATTTTCTTCTGGAGAAAGGAAGGAGAGGAAAGGTGAAGCAACAAGGAAATGCTGTTTTTCATTACTAGTTTTTAGGGCTTTTTGACTTCTAAATTTATGGACAAGTATAATGGTGATTAAAATAAACAGAGAAAAGACCGAGTCCCAGCCACCTAAGGAATACGATAGGAGAGCAGTTAAGACATGGTGGCTGAAGTCGGATCACCTTAATTTACATCCTGGTTGTGCCCCTAACTAATCATGTGACCTTGAGTGTTTTAACCCCTATAAACCTCAGTTCCCTCAACTTCAAATGGGGGTTGTAAAAATATTTACATCTGAGTGTTGCTGTGAGGCTGAAATGGTAAAAAGACTGGGAAGTGATTGACCGTGCCCAGCACACTACGAACACTCTTCCTCTCGCCCAGCCAATACTGAGGGCACAGCTGCAGGCATATCAGTGAATATAAAGTATCTCTGCCTTCCTGGAACTTACTAGAATTGATGGGACAGACAGGAAACAATCCACATGATACTAAGTAAATGATACAGTATGTTAAAATGTGACCGGGACACGTGCTGTGGGATAAAAGGAGCAGGGGAAGGAGCCTGGATTGCTGGGAAGGAGAAGGGGTGGTTCCGGCACCTTGAAATATGCTGGTCAAGAAAAGCCTCTTGAGAAAGTGACATCTGAGCAAAGGCTTGAAGGAGATAAGGGAAGAGCATCTGTAGGCAGAGACCGGGCAACTCAAAGGCTCTAAGGTGGGCATGTGTTCTGGAAAGAGCCAGGATGCCAACGTGGACAGAACCAAGTGAGGGGGGAGTAGCAGGAGATGAGGTCAAAGGGGACCAGGGCGCCAGAGAGACCAAGAAGAGCCTTAACGGCATGAGCAGGACCTTGGAGTTTACTTAGAGTGAAACAAGGAGCCTTTACAGGGACTCGAGCAAGGTGGCGTGATCTGATTTGTCCCTTAAAATGATCACTGTGGCTACCGTGTTAGGAACAGAGCACAGGCAGGTGATGGTGGAAGCCAGGGGACCAGGACAGTGGGACAGTGGGACAGTGGTGCCTGCAGGTCCCAGTAAGAGAGGATGGGGGTTCAGACCAGCAGAGCGGAGAGAAGCAATTGCATTTTCTACACTTCTGAATACCTTTTAGCTCTTATTGTCATTTATCCGCGATAACACCATCAGTTAATGGCAGAAGTATGAAGCATGCTGCAGCTTCCTAGTCTTTTTCTGAATAAAGAAAAACTAGAAATGAAAAATCTAAATTGAAATACAGCATTATTTTGTCCTTATGTACATTAATAAAATCTGTAAGGGGTGCATTTCCCCTCAATCATAAAACCTCTGTTATTATATAACTCTTGACATTTACAGACAAGGGACAGATCATTTATACAAAGAGGCAATGACATTTGTACATATGACATCATGTCCATTTACCTTATTTTGCACACTACCTTACACAGCAAGTGTAATCAGGTATTGCTTTAGGTAAAGATTTATTCATTCATTGAATATTGATAAGCAAGACACGGCCCCTCTCCTTGGATTGCTTAACCGCGCACTGAGGAAGAGGAGATAAACATGAAGAATTAAAGCACGTGTAAGAAAGTGGTCGGTGCCACAAAACTGATGTAGTTGCTCCAGGGAGTTCAGAGAAGAAGGGCTAGGAGGTGGGTGCCAAAGGCTCACAGAGGAGGTGCAGCAGCAGACCTGTTTGTATTTGAATATTTTAATATGGGGCAGAGGAGCTGGATGTTCCTGGGAATGAAAACAAAAATGAAAAAAGACATGGAGGCAGAACTTTTCTGTGTACATAAGAGGAACAATGCTTTTTGAAGTTTGGCTGGAACATATAGCATGGGAAGAGGAATGATGAAAAGATGAGAAATATGGCTGAAGAGGTCAGTCCGAACCAAATTAAGGAGGGTCTTACCATTGCCAGATAGAGGACCCTGGATAAAGATGGTAACAGGAAAAGAAGAGAAAAGAAATAGATGCTGCATTTAGCCAAGGCCTTGACCCCTGGTCTGGCTGTGTATTTCCCAACTGTCAAATTCACTCTCCAAGATTAGAATGTGAGCAGAAACTTTGGGGTAAAATTAAAACTGTCGGCCAGAAAACTTGATTTCGTACTTGACTGTTTTTCTTTTTAATTTGAAATTTCTTTACCTTGGGACACTTACTACCTCTATGGTGTTTTGCTTTCTTTCTGAAGCCAAGGAAGAAATGACAGCACTCCTCTTTCCTTACCTCTTGCATAGAAAGAGCTTTCCAAGGTTGAGGCAAACAGCTCCATCACCTGACCTAATGACCAGCCTTGTGCTTTGTGTCCATTTTTATTGCAAATTACTGGGGTCAGAGCCATGACCAAAACACAATAAACTTTTTCAAATTGCTACACACGGTGACATAAGCCTGCAACCAGACTTTGCATCTCACTGAACGCACCCTCTGCAATTTAGTTAAACAGTTTAGTTGCTCTCCGCAAATCTCTTGCATGCCCTAATAAGTAGAAATGTAGCACCCACTCAGCAGGCTCTGAGATTTTCTGTAACCCAGATTATTAGAGAGATCTCCATTTTATGATGGTTTTACCCAGTCATCGGAGAAGTGTGGCAACCCCCATTGCTGCCAATAATCACAATAGCTAACACGGATTGAGAACATACTCTGTGCCTGACATGTGCAATCTCTTTTGATCCCTCAGCAGCCCTGGGAGGTAGGTGCAATCATCTGGCCCACTTACAGATGAGAAAACTAAGGCACAGAGAATTCAACTTACCCTGGATCACAGAGCTAGAAAATAAATGAATGAATGAACATTTCTCTCTTTGTTCTCAACCCAGAGTCCTGTCTCTGCCAGCAGCTCTCACCTGATTCTTTTCTCTCCCTCAGGTTGCTCTCCTGAACATGGAAATGAGGTCCTCATTTTCTTTCTTGGGAGGAATCTAGATTTGTTTCCTAACCTAGACACTTGCCAAGTCATCTTGTCCCCTTGACACTTTTAGCCTCTTTCAGTTGTTAAAAAAAAAGGTCCTGACGTAACTTCACCCTCCACCACTATTATTCGGTTTTCTTATCAGAACTTGCCCTATTTTATCTTGAAAGGTTTTTTTTTTTCCCCCATTCCATCTCATCATTTTCAAATGTCAGATTAACTTGTCACCATGTGTGACCTTAAAATTACAGTTCATCAAGACCACGCTGGAACCCAACAATCCAACCCAGACAAAAACTGAGAATTAAAATGTCGTTACTGGGATGAGAAAGGAAAATGCGACTGTTCTCCAGCTGCATATACAATCTGTGTATTTCTTTGCTTGTTGACTTTGAGATGCGAAAACACTCCCACGTGGAAAAAGATCCATCATTTTGCTGTTTATGCATCTGAGTACACAAACATGTGCTTGCGAATGTCTGGGGAACCTGGTTTACAACAGCAAGCTAATTCAACCGGCATGCTCAGAGCCTTTTATTAAGTTTAGAGACATTTATAAAAACAGGTATTTTACCCTTGTACATGAATCAATTACGGTAATTTCAATGGAATCATTCATCTAAGTAAGTTTGATCCAAATAAATCATATTCTCTTATATGTGTACAGAATATTTTTTAAAATACATACATACAATCATTTTTATAGAAAAAGGGAATTGAAGAACATTAAGCTCTATTTATATTTCTCTAAACTGTCTTCCAAATTCTGTCACTATACATACATAAGTACATTTTTATGTCATCGTATCATGCAAATGTTCTGTTTTGTATTCTGTGTTTTTTCATTTTATTTACTATTCCTTTGTACCTAAATAGGCCCCACACTTGCCTTGTTTGTGGTATAGAATAGTTGAGTGGCACTCTTTCATGATGCTATTGCTGTTGGCCTTTTTTTTTTTTTCATTTGGCATTATATCCAATTTTCTGCTATTTTAAACTGCGCTGCTTTTAATATCTTCATATAATTTACATTTTTCTTTTTAAGGATACCTCTGCAAAGCACAAACCTCAACTAAATTTTAGCTTCTTCTGAACGCTTTGTTTAAGCAAATTTTAATTGAGAGCCTAATTAAAACACACACACACACACACACACACACACACAGTGGCAAAGGACCAAGCCTATATGAACCCTAACTTTATCCACCCCCTTTTCCTCTGAGACTCCTTAGGGCCCGGTCAGAGCATCGCTGCCATGAGTCGAATCCCAAAGCTGAGATGACCACATTAAAATGGAGGAATGGTGGTAAAGCTTTTTGTTTTGTTTCATTTTAATTTTGCCAGCCTACTCTCCAAAAGGGCTATAGCAATTTACAATGCTGGCTGCTAAGCACAATTGTGCCTTCGCCGGCGCCCACTACCATCATATTTTGCTGTAAGTATTGAGTTATGATATTTAAATAGGTACCAAATTTTACCTAAATGCTGTTTTAGAATTCAAACTCTCAATTTTGAGCCAAACCATGCATTTTGTCACGTGCTGATTTCTCCTCTCACTTTCCTTGTGAGTACACATACTGTCCTCTCATCTCAGTATTGAATTGGCCCTTAGTATTGGTATGATACATTTATACAAATTTCTATAAAATGCCTGTAACTGTTGTATTATTTTGTATTGTATTTTTCTTATCCATAGCATGTATACTTTTGTAACAAATTCTATTATTTTGTCATTCTGTTTTCTGTAAAATTTTAATCTATTATTATTTGTGATACAGAACTTGTTTAGCTTTATGTATTTGAAGTCCCTTGTCTGAGGGCAGACCCACAGATGCAGGCAGAGGCTGGGAAAGCAGATCACAGCCAACGGGGTCGTCCATGGACAGTTCTCAGGCAGGATCCTCAGGCCAGGCCAAAAGACCAGTCAGACAGCGCCCTACACAGCGCACAATGGAGAGTCTAAGAGAAGCTTTGCTAAGTGAAATAGCTGGAGCCAGACAAGGCAGCCAATCAGGATGCAAAACCGGAAGGACTGGGGTCAACCACAGGCCAGAGAGCTATGAAGGACTCAGAGGTGTATCCAACTGAGAGTAGTCTGGGTCAGTTTGGGATGAATTGCACTGTTACTAGTTCTTACCTCTGTGTGGGCTATTACGTGGTTTGTTAGGGGAAAAAAAGCTTAAAATAGGTCAAAAAAAAGGTAGAAACATCAGAAGCTTCCACCTTATCTAAATGTTATCCCCAGTTTCTTCATTAGTTGGGAGTTTATTTTTCAATTATAAATTTTTTATCTTGTTCTAAAAAAGCAGGAGAAAATGTTTACAGAGTATACATACAATATAATATACACACAATAATGTCAATATAGAGTTAGGAATTTAGGCCATGGGAAAACATAAACAAAAGTAGAATGTCAAAATTAGGCAAAAGAAGAAAACAGACATACAGTCTTGTGTCACTTAACATAAATCTAAAACAGTTCTGAGAATAGTTTTCTATGTTCTGAAAAATGCGCCGTTCATTGTTGTGCAAACATCATAGTGTGTACTTACACAACCATAGATGGTAAAGCCTATTACACACCGAGGCTATATGGGACAGCCTATTGCTCCTAGGCTGCAAACTTGTACAGTAGATAGCCATAACACAATGCTAAGTATTTGGGTATATATAAACATATAAAAAGTACAGTAAAAATACAGTATTATAATCTCATGGGACTACCATCGTATATGCAGTCTGTCTTTGACCAAAATGTCCTTATGCAGTGAGTGACTATATATCCTTAAAAGGAGTTAGGATAAGTATCTGGTGTCCTTCTGGATTTTCAGTGCTTTTATTTTTTAAAAATCTGGAATTTCTTATGGTAATATGTGGTACATTTGTCACTAATTCCATCCTTCTCTGTACCGATTGCCAGTTGTCCCTGCAGTATTTAATTTGTCCCTGCTATTTTCTATTGTCCCAGTGTTTCTGATCTGTCATCTTCCATTCTCTTAAAATGGTCTTTAGATACTTCTGAAATCTGAATGTAATTACATTTTCTCTTTTTAATCCAATGATATACAGCCTTTTAATGATACATTTTATTTTTAGAAGAGTTTTAGATTTACAGAAAAATTGTGAGGCTAGTACAGAGTTCCCACATAGCCTGAAACCAGTTTCCCCCATTAGTAGACTATTATATTAAAATGGCAAATTGGTTACAATTAATGAACCAATATGGATCCATCATCACTAACCAAAGTCCACACTTTGTTCAGATCTCCTCGGTTTGGACCTAACTTCCTCCTTATGGTGCAGGACCCCATCCAGGTACCACATCACAGTTAGTCAATATGTCTCTTTAGGTTCCCCTGGACTGTGACAGTTTCTCAGACTTACCTTGTTTTTGATGACATTGATACTTTTGAGAAGTATTAGTCAGGTATTTTGTAGAATGTCCCTCCTGTGAACTGAATTAGGTCCTCTCAAAATTCGTATGTTGAAGCTCTCACGCCCAGTGTGACTTATTTGGAGACGGCAGGGCCCATGGGAGATGAAGAAGTTTAAACAAGGGCATAAGGGCAGGGCCCTAATCCAATAGTGCTGGTGCCCTTATAAGAAGAGGTAGTGACACCAGATCTCTCTCTTCACCATGTGAGGACACAGCAAGAAGGCCATCTGCAAGCCAGGAAGGCAGCCCTCACGAAACCTGACCATGCTGGTGCCCTGATCTTGGACTTCCAGTTCCAGAACCATGAGAAATAGATTCTGCTGTGTAACCACCCAGTCTGCGGTGTTCTGCTATAGCAGCTCTAGCTGACTAATGCATCACTCAACTGGAATTTGTCTGGGGTTTTTTCCTCATGATAAGACTGGGATTTGGGGTTTGGGGGAGGAATACTCCGGAAGTACAGTGCCATTTATATCACATACCAAGGGTACATATGATCGACATGCCTTACCAGTGTTGGTCAGGTTTCCTCATAGTAAAGTTGCCTGCCTCTCCATCTTCCCATATGGTACTTGTGGGGAGGAAGTCACCGTGTATGACCCACACTTAAAGAAGGGAGAGTTATGCTCCACCTCTTTAAGGGCAGAGAAATCTACATAAATTATTGGGAATTCTTCTACATGGGAGATTTGTCTCTTCTCTCCCATTGATGTATTTATTCAATTATTTATTTATATAAGCATGAACTCATGGATGTCTATTTTATTAATATAATTTGGGCTACAATCCAATAATTTTATTTTGTTGTTCAAATCACTCCAGCTGTGGTCATCGAGAGCTCTTTTCGTTGACCCCATTAACATACTGTCACTGTGGGTTATGTTTGTTTGTTTTATTTGAGCACTTCCTTACTTGATGGCACTATAAGATATTTTAGGCTCATCTTGTAGATTTCCTTCCCCAGTCTTACAACTGGCCATTTCTCTAAGAAGCTGTGGTTCCATTTGTGGAAGAATAGTATTAAAGACCAATATCTGGGCAATAGGTGTGCTCATTACAATTGGAATGTCATTGCTTCTAGGCTCTTTAATCAGATACAGCAAGAAAATGTCTGCATGTAAACTAATCCATGCATATATTCATAGCTATAAGTATTTCTAAATGTAACCAATAGTAAGCTAAACTTGAGTTCATACCGATGTTTCCATCTTTAATCCAACACCACATGGATCAGATCGTTCTAGCTTCTTCTCCTTGCTTATTGGTATACTCCTACTCCAACAGTGAGAACCTGGCTCCTCCATCAGCCATCCATTAATTAATTGATCAACTCAAGTGTAGCAGTATCAGAATTTTTAACCAGCACCCCGTGAGAAATAATTTTACCATCTAAAGCATAGTACTTATGTGTAGCTTCTTTTGCTTTTAGTCTCCACTCCACTCATTTCCAAAGATACTTAGGTCAGAAGCTTTTCCTTCTACCCCTTCATTAAGGTTGTTTCATCAATTTATAATACTATTAGATTGTTTTGTCACATTCTGTATTCCATTCTGGGATCGCTCAACCTCCTAAAAGATTTTTTAAATTTTCCTTACCTTAAGGTTTACTCTTTGTGCTATATGTAAAGTTCAGCAGATTTCGACAAATGTAATAATGTCAAGTATCCACAATTACGGTATCAAACAGAATAATTTACTGCCCTAAGAAATCCCCTGTGCTAATCAGCCCTATCTCCCTTTCTCCTAAACCCTTAGCAAACACTGAGCCTTTTGCTATCACTATAGTTTTGCCTTTTCCTGAAAGTCATTTAATGGGGATCATACAGTATATAAGCTTTTCAGATTGGCGTCTTTCACTAAGCAGTATGCATTTAAGATTCATCCAAGTCTTTCTGTGGCTTGATAGATAATTTTTTACCACTGAACAATATTACATTGTATGTATGTGCTACATTTCATTTATCCATTCACTTATCGAAGGACATTTTTATCGAAGGCAATTACGAATAGAGCTGCTCTAAAGATTTGCATGCACATTTTCGCGGGGACATAAGATTTCAAAGCAGTTGGATAAATGCCTACGAGCATGATTGCTGGATTGCACAGTAAGACTATGTTTAGCTTTGTAAAAACAAAACAAAACAAAACGAAAGATCCCAAACTGTCTTCCAAAGTGGTTGTACCATTTTGTATTCCCACCAGCAATGAATGAGAGTTCCTGTTGCTCTGCATCCTCACCAGAAATCAGTATTGTCAAGAGAGTTTTTATCTATTCTGTAGTGGTAGCTCATTGATGTTTTCATTCGCAATTCCCTAACGACAAATAATGGTCTTTTTGTACGTTTATTTGCCATTGGTGTAGCATTTTCTTTAGTGAGAGATCTTCTCAGATCTTTTGCCTATGTTTTAACTGGGTTGTCTGCTTTTTATTGTTGAGATTTAAGAGTTCTTTGCATATTTTGGACACAAGTTCTTTATCAGATAATGTGTTTGCCTAATATTTTCTCCTAGTGTGTGAATTATATTTAATATTCTAATTCTCTTAATAGTGTCTTCCACAGAGCAGAAAATATGAATTTTAATCAAATTTAATTTATCAACTTTTTTCTTTATAGATCATGCTTTTGGTGTTATTGGTACATCTAAAACCTCATCAACAAACCCAGGGTCATCTAGATTTTCTCCTATGTTTCCTTTTAGAAGTTTTATCCTTTTACATTTTACATTTAGGTCTTTGATTTGTTTTGAGTTAATTTTTGTGAATAGTCTAAAGTCTGTGTCTAGGTGCTTTTATTTATTTATTTATGTGCTTACTTATTTAATTTTGCATATGAACATCCAGATGTTACAGCACCATTTGTTGAAAAGACTGTTCTTTCTGCACTGAATTGCCTTTGCTTCTTTGCATTAGTGGACTGTATTTTCACGGGGCTATTTCTGGGCTCCCTATTCTGTTCCACTGAATTATGTGTGTATTCTTTCATCAATACCATGCTGTCTTGATCATTACAGCTTTGCAGTAAGTCTTAAAATTGGACAGTGTGAGTCCTCAAACTTGATTCTGCTTCTTCAATATCATTTTGGCTATCCTAGGAGTATTGCCTTTCCATTCAACCTTTAGAATCAGTTCTTTAGTATCTACAAAATAGCTTTCTGGGATTTTAATTGAGATTGCTTTGGCCTATATAATTTTCTTTGTCCCTGAAAAACTTCTTTTACTATTTCTTGCATTACGGATTTGCTGGCAATGAAGTACCCTGGTTTTTGTTGCTCTGAGAACGTCCTTATTCCTTGTTCTCTTTTGAAGGATGATTTTTCTAGATACAGAATTCTAGGTTGTAAGGGTTTTTTCTCTTAACACATTAAATATTTAAGTCAACTATCTTCAAGCTTGCATGGCTTCTGCAAGGATACTTCTTATCCTTGTTTCTTGATAGTACAGTGTTCTTTTTCTCTGTCTTCTTTCAAGATTTACTCTTTGTCTATAAATGTCCTTTTTTCCTTTATAATTTGAATTCAAAACTGCATTTTCCCTATTAAATGAATCAGATGATATATTTTATAAAAGTGTATCTTCCAAAGAACATGTTTTAGGAAATTTTGGAAATTTGGAATTTCGCAGTTATATAAACCTTCAAGAACAATTGTCAATTTTTAAATTGCATAGTAACTTTTTCGACTCCTTCCTAATAGTCAGTTTATATTCCTTAATTCTTATATTTATTTGTATCAATTTTATAATTATTTAACTTGATCACCAAATTTATTAATATAAACTTAAAATAAAAATACAGAAATTATTTAAAATATCTGTGTATTATCAACGATCTTTTACATTACTGATTTTACTAATATTTACTTTCTTTTTTGAATAAATAAATACATAAATTGATTTAAATAAATCACATCAGTAGTTTACTCAATCTATTCATTATTTTGAGGAACAAACTTTGATCTTGAATGTTGTTTTACTCATTTTATATTTTATTTATTTCTGCTCTTAGTTTTATTTCAGCATCTTCATATTCATCAACTACATGGAATTTTTATAGAAGATCCTACTTTAAGGAAGGTTTATGCTAATTCTAGAGGAAGAAAGCCAAATAATATCTAATATGCTTAGTAAAGCCTGACCTTTATTCCTGTAAGAGTCAACAAGTCCATTGTAATACATAAAAATGAATTTACCCAGGGTGGAGTTAAGTTATTCCACAAATCAATAAACAATTATCAGACTGGATATTCTGTCACTGACCTATTTAACTTTCTGATTCTAGAACAGAGCAAAAAGCTTTCAAATGTACAGAGATATGTCAAGGACATGTAAAAGATTTAAACAGGGATGGTTGCATTGGATCACTGCCTTTATAAACTCACGCTTTCAAAAGACTTATAACAAGAGCCAATAACTAGATTGACATGCAGTACTGACTCCTATCGGTCTATGCAACACCACTTGTGCAAGAACCTCCCTCACATCCTTGCTTCCAGGTATGACTCACCTCACTCAAGTTCAGCCAATCCTTGTTTTAAAGAACTTCTTTTCTTAAAGGTGCTTTCAAATTCAAATGAGATCACCAGATGTCTATTGCAAAATACCTGTGGCCCTTCACACACTTTCATCATTGGTTCATAAACAACTCTTCTATCTTCAAACAGGCTCAATGTGTTTCAAAGTTTATTTCTAAAAAACAAACAAACAAACAAACAAAAAACACTCCATACAATTGTAGAGGTTTTTGTGTTTTTGTTTAAAAACCAATAAGCTTTGGCTTTGAGGAATTTATTTTTGTACCTAAAGTTTACGTTTTTGCTGCTTATAGAGCTGACAGCTCCTGTCAATGTATAGAGCTGAAGATTACGTTTTTGCTGATTATAGATCTGATGGGTCCTATCAAAAATAACAAGCTGTCAACCTGGCTGATATTTCTCCTTAAGACATAAAACTAATCCCAGCATGGTCTATGAAGCTTCTTGCCTCTACCTGTGTGTGTTAAACAATCAGAAACACGCAGTGTAACATTTTATACCTAACAGCATACTGAGTGGTTTCCATTTTTCACCCTCTTTTGCTTCATTGCTGTAAGGTAGGGGAGTTTTACATTGCTGTTTTTGTTTTAAAGTAAAATTCTGCGCATTAAGCCACTGCCACACAACTTGGAAAGAAGTATTGTTTTACAATAAATGTTAAACTGCAAAACTCTACACTAGGCTAGAGGCTTCTTAAAGGAAGGAGCCAAATGCGGTTTATCTTTGGATTCCCTCTCCCTTAGGACTGTCGTGGTATGTGGATCTCCACCTCCATCAACAAGGACTGGCTTCTACTAGTCCACCCAGAGCCTCCTTCCAAATTAGAAAAAGGCATCTCTTCCCCATGTGAACGTTTTTAACTTAATATAGTACTCATTTCTCAATTATAACAACTGCAACAGATATAAAGTCACTTTTTATAAAATTTGAAAATCAAATATTGAATATAAAATAATACAAAATTCAGAATTATAATCACAATAATTAAGTATACCAACTAATTATAATATAATAATTTGTTATAAAGTAATTACATATCATGCTTCCATGGCAAATAAATTTATCACAGCAATTTCAATATTTATTTGTTAATGTGTTTCATTCTACAGAAATAGCCACTAGGTTATACTATGTCTCTTGTGATACTGTAGACCTTAAGTCATGTTTAATAAATTTTCAATTTGAGGAAACATTCTCTACTGGCAACTGATATTGACAAGTCTAACAATAATCATTATCTACTTGGCATACATCAGGGATTATATCTAAAATAATTGTTATGTCTTATGTTTATTTGTTTCCAAATAATTCCATTATAATTTTACAAGTTTGGTTTTGTATTCTACCTCTAAGAAATATGTTATATTCTCAACGTTTGTATTCTGCGCAAATGTTTTCCATCATGTTATAAAATTCTGCTGTCATTTCCACGATATTATATACACAAAATACAGTAAATCACCATTATCTCTCTCAAACTTTTTTGAGCAATCCTCTTGATGCCAGATATAGCCAAAAACTGAACCATATATATTAAGAGGTCAATCATAACATGCCAATATTTTTCCCTTTTCCATATAATCTCCGGTAGCATGAACAGTTATAAAATTTTTCTATAAGATTATAATTTGGGATACATACATTACTGTTGATGTACATTTCACTTTTTTAATGTTTATTTAGAAATATGTAATAAATGCCAATGGTTATTAAACACTTTCTTATTTATTAGGGGATCTTTTTCTCATCCCCAAAATGTTTATAACATAGATAAAATAATCTTTTGAGGTGGAATAACTATAATCTAATCATTTTTCGACATTTGGGAGAATTAGTGTGTGATTATTCCTGAAACATTCTTACATAGAGTTTCTTTTGGAATACTATACTTTCTCACAAGAATTGGGAAATTTTCAACAAGGAGTGTCATGTTCTTTTGTTTGATATTCAAATTCAATGGCCATGAATGTGGGTAAAAAAAAAAAACAACATTCAATTGAATGGGTTTGGGAGGGACATTTCCCCTTCAAGTTGTTCTTGAAATTCTTCATTTAGAGTTGACATAGAGGAGGAAGGAAAATTCACATTCTGTTCTACCAATGACATATCTTTGCTACATTCTGCTGAAAAGTGTAACGCTGAAATATTTTCCCCTTTTGTTCTGTCATTCCACCTATTCCTCCAGAAAATTTATTTAACCGGCCAAGTTTTTCTTTGATTTTCTTTTCTGACCATTTTCCAATTATTTCTTTTCCAATACTGACAATTTATTTGAATTTCCTTTTCAACATCTAGGAGGATATAGCATCTTTTCTAAAAATTTGTAACATTTTAAAATAATATTATATATTAATACATGTCTCTAAATTTTAAATAGTTAATTCTTATAACAAAAAAGCCAATGCTATTGCATA
>RJWJ010023579.1:0-25676 GCA_004363605.1 Indri indri | reverse complement strand
ACTCATGTCTTGGCTTAGTTTTTTGTTTTTATCCATGTTTCTAATTCTCATTTTTATTTATGTTTTACATTCTTATTTTTATTTTGAAGCCTGACTTCCTAGGGGTTGCCTCTATGTAGCCAATGATTGGTTAGAATTTGCGTTCAAGTACCTCAAGCGCTAAGATTGCATTCAAAGGTCAGGCAGGTTTTAAGTCTCCCAGTGTTTACTTTCTCTGGGCCTTTTTGCATCTCCTCTGCTTGGACACACAGGCTCACGGTCAGTCAAGAATGAGTAGAGAAGATGGACCCTCTCAGCTCTGCCCCGTTATGTGCACATGGCTTTCTGGTCAACCAGGGATATGTGGAGAGCTTATTAAAGACCCTGTCGCTGCTCTTTCTGTTAAATTTCTGTCTAGTCTGTCAGTCTGTTGCTTTCCCTAACCAGGGCTACACCCCAGGTAGCTGAGCTGGATTTCCTGGTTCATTTGTAACCAAGATTGCTATCCTTACTGACAACATCATTGAGTGGGTGTTTTCACTTTCCGCTCTAAACACAGTGAGCTCCCTCAACAGTGGGGCTGCTGGCTTGCCTGGCCAGCCCTGCTGGGAGCTCCACTGTGCCCACCTGCATGGGAGTGGGAAGGAGGGCAAGAACCACATTCCTGCTATACTTAACTCTGAATGGAGACATTTTTAATGAATAAATGCTCCTCAATTTGTTGTATGCTCTTAGTCTACGTACGGAGTCTTGAAATGGTTGTTTTTGACAGTTTGGTGCAGTTTTATCATTGTTCTTTGAGGAGAAGATTTGCCAAGCTTCTCACATTGCCATTCCAGCCCCATGAGCTTTTTCCTCCTTCTAGAGAGGGAAACTCGTGGGGCAGTTACAGGTGTGGACTCTGGCACCAGACTGCCTAGGCTTGGATCCTGACTCTGCCCTTCCCTTGGGCAAATGACTTCCCCTTTGTGCCTCTGTTTGTTCAACTTTAAATGGCAAATAATGATAGTACTTAGCTACTAGGGTTGTTGTAAGAAGGAAATGGATTATTCTGCCTAGAGTGATGGTAGCAGTGCTTGGCATTGTAAATGCTGTATATTGTCAGGTCTTTTTATTGGTTCGGCAAGGGCAGGGATGGCACTTGAAGCCTTGTCCTCCTATCCTTGGCCTGGTGCCTTGCACGTAGTCAGCTCATTGGACCCTTGGATCATCATTACTAAGTGATGCTTGACATTCAGAGGAAATGAGGACAGCTCTCAGAGTAACTGCAGGTGCGAGAAGGAAACACTGGAGGAAACCCAAGGAACAGATGGCTGGTGCCTTGTTGAGGCCAAAGGTTGGTCAGTGTGTTTTCCTTCCCAGTTCTAGGAACTGCCCAAAATGCCCAGTGCTGCTCGCATGCCGTATTGAGTTTGAGACCAGGTCTGCACACTTGCGTGTCCAATCCAAGTAGTTAATTAGCACAGTTGCCACCATTTCAGAAACCCTCTCACATCAAGCACCTCCAGGAGTGGACAGAACAGTTTGGCCAGGATGTTGATTTTTAGGTACTTTTGCAGAGAGAAGGGCCACTGTGGAGCTATGGGAGGGCAGGGAGACTTACAGTGTGTCTTCACCAACCCAGGCTGCTTCTGACCTATATAGGGCCATCATGCAAATGAGAAATTGGTGCCTCTTCCTCCAGTGGACACAGCTGGCGCGAGCGGAGTATAGGCTGGATTCAGTCCCCACTCACCACTCAGCGGGATGCCTTTGTGCAGGAAGGGCTAGGTCCTGCACAGCTGTATGCAGCGACTCTGGCTTAGGCACACGCGGCCAGCTCTGTGCTCAGGAGCAGGGCTGCAGACAGATAAGACAGCCCTTTTTCTCAGGGAGCTCTCAGCCTTCATGAGGAACGAGAGATGTGTCACAATAATGACTGCAGCACAAAGGTCTTATCAGGTGCTCTGGTTGCACAGGAGAAGATGAAAGCAGGGAAGGATTCCTGGAAGACGGGGAGGAGGAATTTGAGCTGCCTGCTGCTGGATAAGTAGGAATTTCCACCCTGCCTGGGAGTGGGATGGGCAGTATTTTGGCCCATTTGGAGGCTGGGGGATAAGAAAGAGCCAGGCTGGTGTAGGAAAGTGCAAAGAGGGATTCATGCAGGAGGGAGGCCGGATATGCAGAATGCAGCCAGATCACAGCAGCAGATGTCTCCACACAAGACACAGAGCTTGGAAGGGAAGGGGTGATGAACAATGGACCTGAGCAGTCAGGGTCAGGATGGGGGAGCAAAGCAGAGAGTGCTAGAGGAGGAGAAGTGTCAGAACCAGGATACCAGCTGCATGTGGGAGTCTCGGGTGACTGTGAGGTTTCTCGGGCCTGGGACTGTGCAGATGTTGGTGTTCATGGAGAAGGAGATCATGGAGAAAGAGCAGGGCATGCTGCGCAGTGTGGGAGAGCAGAGCTCTGTGCAGGGACCCAGGGAGTCTGGGTGCTACGGCCATCTCGGGGAGAGGGCTGGCCATCGTGGGCTGCAGGGGTCCGGAGCCCAGAGGTGCAGTGTGGCCGGAGGGAGCTTGGGTGCTGTCAGCATGTAGGAGACAGGAGGATGTGAGGCTCCCCCAGGGAGAATAGGACCGTGACTCAAGAACAGTCAGATGTGACCTTGGAGAACTCTGGCCATAGAGAACAAGGGAGGAGCAGGTGGGGAGGGTGCCGATGGGGAGATAGGGGGAGAACTGAGGACAGCTGGGTTGTGCCTGTCACAAGAGAAAGTGGTCAGCTATGTCACAGGTCACGGAGAAACCCTGTATGATAAGGGCAGGAAAATAACAATCACATCAAAGAAGTCAGACGTCACTGGGAACCTTTATCCAGAGCAGCTTCTGTGGCCACAGCATCGTGGCAATAGGAGCGAAGCCTGCTTGCACGGGCTTGACTGAGCCTCGAAGACGGAGGTGTGCCCAGCTAATGGGGACTTTCTTTATGGTGCTTCACAGAAGGAAAGGAGGATGGCAGTGACAGGAAAGGTGATGGTTGATTTTAAGTTGTCATTTTTATATGGACGAGAATTGGGCACGTGACTGTAGACAGGTGGGGACGGAGCCAACGGAGAGGGTGGGAGTGAAGAGGACGAAACGGCACAGTGGTGGAGACGGGTCTTCGGGAGACAGGAGGGGGTGGGGGAGTAGAGGGACCCGTGTTGAGTGGGAGGGAGGGCAGCGCTTCCCCTGGGGAGAGGTGAGCTGCCCCCAGCAGACGCCCTCCCTCACCCCTTCCTCTGAAGAGGGTCCCACCTCTGGCTCCGGCAGGAAGAGGCGCTGTTGTCATATCATGCACCAGTGCTAACCTCTCCACTTCTGTGTTCCATTGCAGGTACACCTTTGGGTACTTATTTTGCTGCTTAATAGTGCAGCATTTTTAGCACCTTGAACAGTTAACATGCATCCAATAAGTTGTAAACTGTTTTACTCATAAGGGAGGGAGACCAAGCAGGGATACGTCTACTTTTCTTCGAGCACGGGGGAATGGGACTGGATCGGATGTCAGGAGCGTCATTTATGGGTGTGCGATCTGGTGTAAACCACTTCACTACTCTGGGCTTCAGGTTCCTCGCAGTGGACTTTGGGGAATGGGCTCAATCATGTCAACATCCACCTTAGCAGTTAAGGTCTGTTGGTCCTGGGATGGATCATTGTGCGTCTCAGATGCAGCTGGCGGTGTTTTGTGCCCAAGGCATGCTGAAATAAGAGTGGAAGGACAGACAGTCAGATTTGAGCAGGGAGCTGGTGGGCGGGTTGAGGAAGATGAGCTCTTAATGTACGTGGCTGTTTTCTTCATTGCTCTATGCTAAAATTAGACTTTCTTATTGTTCTGGATGCTTTCTAATGCTGCTCATAGGTGGGCGCTGTTTTGTTCTGACTTGTGTTTAACTTACACCTGGATGTGTTAAATACAAGCTTTGGTAACTGTATTATTTTCTTATCAGCTTGTTTCAAGGTTCATTTTCAAGAGAGGATATAATTAGGTGGAAGTTGATTATCTTGATATTTAGGATTTAGCCCTACTTCTCTGGCAGTTTGCTCTTGAGGAATTTATAAATAACAATTTTGTACCCTACCCTGGTAGAGGAGGTTTGTAAGTAGTACACTTCTGTGGAATCACAAGTAGAACTTGAAGGCTAAGAAGAAAAGAAAGGAGATGCTTATGCTTAGCTCTGACATTCCACACCATTACTGTAGTTTGGCTACAGGATTGGGTCTGAGATTCCTAGTGAGCAAAGCAAAAAGGGAAATGCAACTATAATCACATTGTTTAATAGCCTTTCGTTGGGGGTACCTAGGATGAGAGAAGTAATAGAATTAGTTTCTAGGAGAAGCAGAGCTTTTTCTAGCACTTACATATAAAAATTTCTCATATCGCCTTAAACCAACATTTCTGATAGTATATATAGTTGTCCCTTGGTATACATGGGGCATTGGTTCCAGGAGTTTTCGAAATTACATTGACCTCAGAATTCTTTTTCTCCCTACATAACTTTTAGTAATTACTAAACTTATAGCAAATTTGGTTATCACTTGCTTGCGGCTGCCTCTGCCTAACTGGTAGGTCCTGTTAGCCTTCACCCCTGGGTCAAGACTCCTTACCGAGGCACAGGGCACAGTGCTTGGTCACTTGGTTGCTGTGGGATCAGTGGGCTGGGACTTCAGTTCTGGCTGTCTGGCTCACTGGCTGTGTGGCCATCAGCGGGACAGTTGTCTTTTCCGGACTTAGGTTTCTCATCTGTAAAATTGGGATAGTAATAATATCTACCTCATGGAATCATAGCGTAGAATAAGTGTCAGGGCCGGGCGCCGTGGCTCGTGCCTGCAATCCCAGCACTTTGGGAGGTCAAGGCGGGATGATCATTTGAGCCCAGGAGTTTTGAAAAACTGAGCAACATAGCGAAGACCCCATCTCTACAAAAAATAAAAAAATTAGCTAGCATGGTGGTGCACTCCTGTAGTCCCAGCTACTCGGGAGGCAGAGGCAGGAATATCACTTGAGCCCAGGAATTTGAGGCTATAGTGAGCTATGATTGCACCATTGCACTCTAGCCTGTGTGGCACAGCAAGACCCTGTCTTAAAAAAAAAAAAAAAGGGTAAGTGTGTCAGTAGATGTAAAGCAATCAGTACTATCCTTAGCATAAGTAATTAACAAATGTTCAATGTGATTATAATTAATGCTACCCCCATTCTGAGCTTGCTTTGATGACGCTTCTTTCCTCAGTTGCTCGGTACTAACTAACTAGGCTATTTCTTGGGTAACTGTGTGCTTTTCTTTATTCTGGTGAAGAGAATCTTTATTCACCTTTCATGACAATTGTCTGTTTTCATGGTTATCTCCATTATTCTGTGAGCTGGTTGAGGGCAGAGATCAAGTCTATCACATTTTGCATATCCAGCCCCTGGCCTGGCATCGGGACTCGATAAAGGATTTTCAGTGCGTGTGGCAGGAAGCCGGGGCTCTAGGCATATAAAGAACCTGATTCTGTGAAGACACTTCTGCCCAGGGTGTGTGCGTGCGCATGAATTGTCACCGCCGTAGACTAACATCTCTGCCTTAAGACTGTGTCTGTTCCTCTGTACGGTTTTGTCGAATGCTGAGGAAATCATTGAACTCCTATTGTTCTTGAAGTTTATCTAATAACAGAGACCTGGCACCACACAAATTGAGAGTTCAAAGAATGTCTCAAGTTGTTTTGGGAAAGGTGCTAAGCACAGACTATTAATAACAGCCAGCCTGATGCAGAAATGTCTGGTAACGCCTTAGAGCTCCGAATCTGAGTGGGAGAAAATTCTATTAGGTGACTGTACTCAGCGCAGAGGGAGACTCTTTATTTTTCTGTGATGGACCAAAGAGCTACAGAGAAAAATCAATGATGAGATTTATAAGTAGGAAGCAATTAAGCTTAGATCTTTTTTTAAAGGAAGGGAATCATAAAATGTCACACGTTCTCGTAGAATGAACTGATGCACATAAAAATCTACTAAATATAAGGAATAATAAAAAATTTGCCTCTGTTGTACTTTAGAGCCATTTAGGGAAGACAGCAGGAGAAGGGCGAGTTCAGGGAAACTGAGAAATGGAATGTAGAGGGAAAAACAGCTCGAGGAAGTATTGACAGTCATGAAGTAGAGAAAAATGCAAGCGATGGCAGAGACAGTCCCAGGGAGAGACCAAGGAGGCCTCTCTAAGGAAAGCCCGGCTGCGATGGTCCCTCTGAGACAGGGTGATCAGAGAAAACAACAGTGCTCCTATTAAAGAACCAGATACAGGGAGAGCAACTCACCGGGCCAAAGAGAGCTGTAGTTTTTAGGGTCCTTTTGCAGGGAAGGGTAAAGCCCTGTTGTGTATTCACAGCCCCAGGCATAGCTGCGGTAGGCAAAGCGTGCCGCCCTCATTTGAACCGTGTGACGAGCTGTGAGGTGGAATCGTCATCTGCGCAGTATAGAAGGGCAGGGGCGCGGCGGGAGCGTTAAGTGGCTTGCCTAAGCTTTCCCAGTGGACCTGAGGCTCTCGCAATCTCACACGTTTGCTGTTCCCCCCTCGCGCACAGACGTGACGATGCTTTCGGCGTGGGCTGGAGACCAGAGTCGGTGTCTAAGAGGTTCTCCACATAATTCTGAGTTTGCTTTTTAAAGAATGGCTTTAAAATGACACCCATTTATTATATGAGCATGCTACAGGGTAACTCATTCCACCAGAAATAAAGCAGCATTGACTGAATGTCTCTTTTACCTGGTGGCACGTGGCGCGGGCGAGTGCTCTGTTTGCCACCACAGCAGTGACAAGACGCTGCCCCTGTGTCGTCTTCTGTTACCTGGTTCTGCAGACCTCAGATCCTGGAATTCACAAGTGAATGCATTTTGTGTGCCGTTTCCCCAGTGCCCTAAATTGCTCACTCCAAGGAACCGCTGTTGAGATGAAAAACAAAACCCCGCAACGCTCCCGCTGCTGCTTCATCGTGGGGAAATGATTTCTGGGCTTAGGTGGCTAAGCCCCTTCCCGCACTTTGCTACAGGAAGACATGTCCTTGGCACATTAGACAAGAAATTGAAGTTATCTTACAAATTATTTCATGGGAGTAATTAAAAAAAAAACTTACATTAAAGTTGTGCCTAGAATGACCCTGTGTTAGCAAGAAAAGCGCTTCATAAACTTGTTAGCAATGGCTAGTGTTGTTATTGATTCCGCAGACTGGATTGATGGAGAACTGCTAGAGCAGGGGTTTGGCTTTCTATGTATGGCCTGTGGGCCGAATTCGGCCCACTGCCTAGTTTTATAAATAAAGTTTTATTGAGACACAGCCATGTCTATTTGTTTATATATTGTCTATGTATGTACGTATGCATGCATGCTGCTGTTGCTATGGTGGTGACCATATGGCCTGGAAGTCTGGAATTTTTACTCTCTGGTCCTTTATAGAAAAAGTGTTTAGGAACCCGTGTGGGAACCTCAGGCCTTTTGCAGGACTGCAGTGAGGTTGGCATCTCCTGGGCTGTTGTTGGCACCTGCTCCCTTACTAGAGCATGCAGTTTGGGGATGTGGCTTCCCCTGAGTTCCCCGGGGGCAGCCTACTTGGCTCTGTCAGCCTGACGCCCTCAGCAGAAGGGCTTTGAGATGCAGGCTCCCCACCGAGTGTCTCTCAGCCTCCACAGGGCTCAGATTGATCTGATCTCCAGGTGAGACTCCCCCAGGATCCTTTTGGCTCCACCTTCTTTGTCACATGCTTCCAATCAGCTGCCATCTTTGCTGAGTTTGACTCCTGAGGCGTCTTTCCCAGAGGAGCCCTCTCTGGATGTCATGCCAGCGCTGGCCTGCAGAAGGTCCTTTCTCACCAGGACTCTGGAAATAGCCGCCTTGGCAGTCCCCGTGACCCCATGCTACCTACACACCGCTGCCAGGTTAATGGCGCTGAAGGACGGCTCCTGCTCAAGAACCTCCCTTGGTTCCCCCTTGACCTCACAATCAAGGGTGGACCCTCAGTCTGGCCTTCAAGGCTGCTTTTATCTCAGATAACGGCCCACAGCGCTCTGAAGCCACATGGTATTCCTCCCTTTCCGCGGGGGTGGTCTGAACGCTCCCTCTGCCAGCCTCCCCCACGCCACTGATCTTTGCTCTTAAAATGTAGCAGCCCCATCCCCTCGCACATCTATTAAAATCTGGTTCCTCCTTGCTGCATGCAGGCATATTATCCTGCACACACAGCCAAATGCATGTTCTCATTCCCTGGAGCTGTTGGCCACTGTATTCTGTCTCTCTGTTGCAGGCTGTAGTGTTGTAGGTTGTTTCTTTCTGCCCTCCCCAGACTGCAAACTCCTACAGGGCAGGGATTGTCTCTTCATCGTGGTCACATTTCCTGTACCTCCCACAGATCAGGCACTTGGGTGTGTGGAATTGAGTTTGAAGTGGAGTCACGCAGCATGCACACCAGCGATGTGACTAGCTTTTTAATGTGCACCTGCTGTGGGCCAGTTGCCGTGATACATGACCTTGTTAGTGCCCACAGAAGCAGTGTTACCGTCCCCACTGCACAGGTGTACAAATGGACTCAGGCAGATCCTCTTAACCAGGTGTTGTCAAAGCCAGATTGGAACTCGAGGTGCCCCTGCTCCCGAGCTGCGCTGATATGACCAGGCTGCACTGGTGGAAACATCCAAGGATACATAGCGCCTCTGACACGTGATATGCGGGTACCTGTGCTCACGCACAACTCTACCTGCCTGCATATTAGAATCACCTGGGGAGCTCTGAAAATACAGATGCCCAGGCCCACCTCTCACAAATTACGTCAGAGTCTGGGGTTGGTAAGGGGACAGGCACTGTGTTTTTCAAAGCTCTCCAGGTCATTCCAGGCTCCACCACTCAGGCCAGCGTGAGAAGGTGGGCACACCTCTGGGGGTGCTCCTGAGGGCAGTCCTGAGCTTCCGCTGCTGCCCCAAGGAACTTGGCTTCTTGTTCAGTGAGTGCCTGATAACCTTGCCCCTGGCCGGCACCTTCTGAAAGTGAGGAAGGGCTCATGTGTCCTTGGCCATGGCCTCTGAGTGCTTCCTGTCTTATGGCATCTATGACAGCATGGGCTCAAGTTCTTTCTTTTGGGCTGACTGTGACTCTGGGACCCTGAGAGGTGAACCTCCCCAAAACGCAACTCACATTTCCCACGTGAGGAGAGGGTGTCTCTATGAACTGGAAATGAGGAGTTATTCTGAATTTGAATATAACCTAAGAAACAAACTCTTCAATCTTTTGAATGGGGTTAGGCTTGTTGGGGAGAGGAAGTCCAGTAGAGCTGAGGTTCTCAAAGTGGGGTCCCCCAATGAGCAGCGCCAGCCTCACCTGGGACCTTGTTAGAAATGCGAATCCTCAGATCTGCTAAACCAGAACTCTGGGCTTGGAGTCCTGGACTCTGATACCCTCCAGGAGTGACTTTGCTGCCAGTAAAGGTTGAGAACCTGGGTTCTAGATTGATGGTGAGTGTGAGCCTGGACGCCTGGGCGGTCGGTGGTTCTTCTCCCCAGCTGGGCGTCAGAGGCAGTGGGGGCTTTATAACGCCTTGGATTCCAGGTCTTGTCTCAGGGTTTGGGAATCCCTATGTTTAAGAAGTGTTCCAAGAGATTCTGAAATGCACATCAATTTTTTTTTGAATCGTGGAAGTAGAAACCTGATAAATACTGCATTCTTGTCATGATAACTTCACATCCACTGGCCCGGGGTAAGGGCACTTCCTCTTTCCTTTTCCTGCAGGAGTCGCTGCTCCTTTCTTTGTAATCACCAAGACATTTTCCACCAGCCCTGTTACCCATTAAGTAGAGACGGCCATTCCCTTTAACATGCACCTTCCTCATTGCCGGGTCCTTCACTGCCACATAAAAGCCGCAAGTGGGCTTTATGGCCTCATGCATACTTAATTAGTCCATCTTCTCAGAATTGTGTTTTAAGTGAGTGAAAACATTAGCCTCTGATCTAATTGATCCGCAAAGCGTCATTTCAGAATCTTTATGTGACTTAACTGTTGACCCAGACTAGCGTCGCTGGGGCCTGGGAGAGGCCACAGGTCAGGGATGGAGAGACCCTGCTACTTCCTGTCCCCGCTGTGGGTTGCTCTGCAAAGAGCAGATGTGAGCCAGACAAGCGCTGCAGGCGTGGGCGTTATCTGTCTCTGGAAGAACTAATTATTTTTCTGTTTTGCCCACAGCTGTCTCTGTCCCCACCACCCTTATCTGTCATAACTGTGCACACCTGCATGATATTTTATGACAGGGCACACCTGCTGAAACGGAGCAGTTGTCATGTTTCAGATTGTTGTCTGGTGTGTATGTCATTAAGCCTCATGGCAGAAATGAGACATGGCTTCTGTTCCAAACCTTCCTCCCCCGCCATAGTGGAGGTTTGAAAGATGCAGACCCACCACACTGCTCAAGGTGACTCTCCAGGGGACTCTGCTAAGACATGTCCTTCTCCACTTCTGCATCCAGCCTCTTTTGGGCCTCTCGCAAAGGCCTCAGTGCAGCTCGCCAAAGTCCCCCACCTCCCAGGCCTTCAAGCTGCCTTCCTCTTTGTTCCCACACTGTATCGCCTATTATTCACCCCTGTTAGAGCATTTATTCCATCACGTTTGTTTATATTACCAGGGGAAAAAGTGAGTGTGTTTTTACTTGCCCAAACCTTTCAGAGAGAACTTCTTTGGGAGTATTTGAAAGCCAAGTGAATGAAGTCCGGACTAGCTAAACTTCTTTTCTTGACAATTGCAAATACTTGGCATTTGAAAAATAATAATCTGACCACATAACTGGGGCTGAGTGAGTTGTGAGCTGGCCTTGACTTGGTTACGAAGCACAGTGGAAGCAGGAGTCAGGGTTGGGATGCTGGCGACAGAGGGTGTCTGTGGATGTTATAATGCTGCTCTGGAGAGACGGACCCCAGTAATGTGTGTCATTTCCTTAGCCATGTGCTGCTCACCCCCGTTAGAATCGCCTGGGGAGCTCTAAAGACATCCCAGGCCCAGGCTGTTCCCTAGAACAATTGAGTCAAATTCTAGGTTGGGACCAGGTGGCTCTAATCTGCAGGTAAGGTCAAGAACCACTCTGCTAACAGAGTCTATTTAAATGTGTGGGCTTGACAATGAGGCTAAGAGGAATCACCTGGCTACACTGTTATTTTTCAGTAAAGGGCAATAGAGGCATGCTAACAGCACAGGCGTACATGTGTGTGCAGATACACGTGTGTGGGCACTGCACAGAGGCGTGGATGCACGGATGTTTACAACAGTGTCCACATTTACACATTTAGAGGAAGGCTAGGTCCATGTGACTCTCCTTCCTGCCCTTTCCTTATCAGACACACCCAGTCGGTCAACAGACCCAGCCCAGTCTCCCAGAAATAGAATTCTGCCCTAAAATTCGTTCCACATCTTTTCTTGTTCATGTCCATGGCCATTGAATTGACTCGAGCCCTGTCTTGTTCTCTCAATAATAGCCCAGCTGTTTTCTCTGCTGGCGTTCATTTATTTACTCTTCCCCATCCATTCACCACACCTGGTGTGACTCATGCTTTTAAAACCTTTGATGTTCGTGGTGTTCACAGAAATATGATGATGATAACAGTTAGAGCTAACCCTTAGCTAGCGTTCACACAGGTGTTGTTTACTCCTGGTGCCGGCTCTGCTGGGCAGCACTCTTACCCCTGTTTTACACATGGGGAAGCCGAAGCACAGAGCAACTGGGCCCTGGTCACCCAGAGGCAGGATGGAAACAGGTGGCCTGGCCCCAGAGCCTCTGCTTCTCTGCCCCTCCCCATGTGTTCCTGCCATGTAGCGGAAGGCTGCTCTGTGCTAGCATACTTTTCATACGTTATTGCTAATCTTCACATCCATTTTGCCAGCTAGATATTATGATCCCTATTTCACAGAATCAAGGTTGGGAGAGGTTAAATAAGTTGACGAGACCACAGACCCGATGAAGGAAATAACAGCAGAGATTCAAACCAGGTTTTCCACACTCCAGGATCTGCATTCCTTCTACCTCACTGCTTGGGATTGTCTGAATTCACCACAGTGACATTTGTGGCTCTTTATAATCTGTCCTCACCCCAGCTTTCCAACGGTGTTCTACTCCATGGTTAAATCATGCCACCTGACTTTTGCTCATGCTGTTCCCTTTGCCCGAAATGCTCTTCCCTGCCCAGAAAGGGCCTCATTCAGCTGTCAGATCTCCCACGACAGGGACTCTTGTCTTGCTCATGATACACCGTGTGGAACTTGCATACAGCAGGAGGGAAACCATCTCATCTTCTTGCCACCCCAAGAAGCCCTGTAATAATGCGCCTCTTCCTGGCGCCCTCCTAGTGTGATATTTACATCACAGATGTAACCTCCTGTCGCTTTGTGTTCTACCTGGGCACATGTCTACTTTCCTGCTAGGTGGCATCTTCAGGCCAGGTGTCCTCTCTTCCTCATTTTTCTATCTTTTGTGTCTAGAGCACTGCCAGGCAGATAGCAGACGTACAGTAAATATTTGTTAAACAAATGTAGGGTAGACCAGAATACAAAAAGCAGGGAAAATCATAAAAATATTCACCGGGAGGGCCCTTGGCACAGCTATAGTGCCTAGAACAGTCAGGGCTGTATTTACCTGGGGGCTTCCAGGGACATCTGTGTTGTTTGGAAATCTCCAGAAGGAAGCAAAGAGCTAATGATTATCCTACTGGGTTAATCTAGCTTGTCCATTTTGCCACCTAGGTTTTTAAGTTTGTTTTTATTTATTTTGTTTAGGTTGGCTTTGCTAACCTGGTAATAAAAAGCCCCTGGCTCCCGTGTCCTCCCAGCATGGACTTTATCTGTAGTGTATTTGGGGGAGTGTGTGCAAACTGTGGCCTTCAGGACTTTTATAGGACTTCTTGGGCCCTCTGTAGTGGCGGCGTGTTGGGGGGGGGAATAGTGCTTGGGGAAGAGCGGATAGAACCTTTCAGGCTGGAAACAGGTGCCAAGAAAAACGTCTTTGCTCTTGGGAAAGTGAATTCTTTAACCGTTGAATTAGGGTTATGATACCGAGTGAACGTTTTTTCCCTGATTCTTCAGGTGTAACTCAATTTGCACAGCTGCCTTTACGCCTGTGCCACTAACGCCAGGTGGAGGGTCCGGGAAGGGCAGGGTGCCCCGTGCGGGGGCGGGGGGTTAGGGGGCTGGCGGGGAAGGAGACCCCCCCCCCCCCCCGGAGCGCTCTTTGACTGGCCTTGACCTTTCCTCCTGCCCCCCTCAGGTGAGCGTCCTGACCACGCTGGAGCGCAGGTTCAACCTGCAGAGCGCCGACGTGGGCGTGATCGCCAGCAGCTTCGAGATCGGCAACCTGGCGCTCATCCTCTTCGTGAGCTACTTCGGGGCGCGCGGGCACCGGCCGCGCCTCATCGGCTGCGGCGGCATCGTCATGGCGCTGGGCGCGCTGCTGTCGGCGCTGCCCGAGTTCCTCACGCACCAGTACAAGTACGAGGCGGGCGAGATCCGCTGGGGCGCCGAGGGCCGCGACGTCTGCGCCGCCAACGGCTCGGGCGGCGACGAGGGGCCCGACCCCGACCTCATCTGCCGCAACCGGACGGCCACCAACATGATGTACTTGCTGCTCATTGGGGCCCAGGTGCTCCTGGGCATCGGTGCTACCCCCGTGCAGCCCCTGGGGGTCTCCTACATCGACGACCACGTGCGGAGGAAGGACTCCTCGCTCTACATAGGTAGGGGACGCCCGGGCTCGCGTGTGTGTTGGCAGCCGTGTGTGTTGACGGTGGATAGAAAGGTGGGCCCTGGACTTTGATTGTGCCAGAGCACCGGTTCTCAGACTCGACGGCACACCTTGGGGCTTGTGAAAAATACTGGAGTCCTGGGTTGCACCCCCAGAAATGCTGGTGTAGTTGGTCTGGGGTGCAGCCTGGGTGTGGAGCATTTTCGTTTTAAAGCTCCCCAGGTGGTGCTAATGGACAGGCGGATTTGAGCTTCACTGTGCTGGAGCACTTACAAACCTCGAATGGGAAGGCCGCCAGGAGGAATGTTGTGTTTATCTGCTTTCTGTGTGTGGGGGTGGCCTTTGGGCTATCTGGTATTAGCCTTCAAGGTATATGTGGGGTCTACACATTTGAAACCTCAGCTTTTAAGGAATCAGAATGATCCCCTGGTCATTGTCCTATTGCATCTCAAAAGGAGACGCGATTTCGTTGCCAGCGTCTGGTACAATTCCAAGTTGGTGACTTCTGATAATTTTTTCAATAACGGGGTTATGCATGGGTACAGGATATTTAGAAAGAAATAAGGTATTTGTGTTTTAAAAAAATCATTTTGCAGTGTCATAGTTTCTGATATTTCATACTGGAAGGAGGGAAGCCACGTGCCGGTCTAGGGTTAAGAAACTCCTAAGTGGTGGGTTGCTCATGTGACAAACGGCATTCTCAGTAGCTTCTTGTGGGCACTGTTGGAGGGTCACCTGGAGAGTGAGGGCTGGCCTGCCCAGCATCTCCATTACATGAAGTATATTCTGTCTCTCACAAGCTGTTGGATTGTTCTGAAACATCCCAGTCACTGAGTGCTAAGCTTTGAGAAAATTACCTCCACCTGGGAAAGCTGCGTGCCTCCCAAAAGCAGTGTGCCTTGAGGTATAAAGTTAATTATATTTTGGAGGTTTAACTTAAAATAGAATCTGAACTGAATTTGACATAAAGCTTCCTACCTGTCAAGCTGCCACCTTACACTGCCCAAGCTTTCTGAGATAGGATGATTTGGAACCAGTACACACTGGGATGCTGATTGTCCCCTGTGTCTTTCTGTCCCAGCTGTGGAATAGATGCCTTTATTGGACAATTGTGTTGCAGATGTTTCGGCTTTCTGGGGTCGGGCTCAGGGCAGAACAGGTGGAGAGTATGTGCTGCCCCATCACCAGCGAGCCTGGGCAGGGCCTGCCTATGGAACACAAAGAAGACAGCTCAGGCCACAGGGGGCTAGGGTTTCTATTGTGTCTAAGTGGGTATGGGCTGGGAGGGGGACTAGGGGACTCATTTGTCTTTTGCTGCCTTTAAAGCTTGAGTGACAGCCACTCCATGTGAGTGTTTTGCAGACCAGGATGTGGGCTACAACATGTAGCCAAAAAGGTCTCCCGAGATCCCACCAGCTAATTGGTCTCTGACTTGACTGATGTCACTCTAGGACCCTGGGAGAGTTGTTTTCTGGTAGCAATAACAGGAAGTAGATAAATCAGAGCACAGGAATGAAATGGGCAGTGAAAAGCTGAGTTCTTGTCTCTGATGATAGAATCAAGTAGAAAAATTTCTCTCCAGAATCTCCCCAAAGTCATACCAGTGCTAAATCACCCCTGCTTGGGGCTTCCTGCAGGAGTCTCTGAACACTCTCTGAAAGTATTTGCTGATGAGTTAAGCTCTGGTATTCCCCACCTCTGGATGGGCTTGTTTTGTATGTGCCAAGCTTTAGGATGAAGAGGCATTTTGGTCTGGGGTATGGTGGTGTGGGAGGTGGAGGCATGGACTGTAGGGCTGACTATTCGAGGCAAGGGGCCTTCTTGAATTTCGAGGCCTTGTCTGTAGGATTTGTGTTGAGTCTTTGGTAGGAACAACCGTTCAGTCAAATCTCTATTTGGGCATCCTATTCCTTCCTCTGGTGATTAAGTTGTCAGAGAGTTGGGAGAGTGTCTATTTGCATGGTGCATGGACATCTTGGTGCCTGTTACATGTGACCAAATTCCACAACATGATAGCACATGGTTGTGAAGATGGGCGCTCTGAGTCTCTCTGAGCTGATTTCATGGATCTTTGTTTATAGGGAGCAGTAGAGAATAAATAAGCCTTTTGCACAGATTGGCCTCAATAGGTGGCTTTTTTTTTTTTTTTTCTGTGCACGGTTTTAATTCTCCAGGAACAATTTAAGAAGACCGTGGCATATGCAGAACATAACCAGTTCATTCATTTATTGTACAAGCTGTGAAAAAGTGTTTGTGATCACAAAAATATTTCGGCACTTATCTCCTGTAATAGGGAGCTAGTTCCTGAAGCTACTTAACTCTGCTTCGGGAACTATTTGGGGGAGCCCACTGAACAGAATTGATATGAATTTATGGCCTCTTAACTCCCTGCAGAGAGGAGGAAAGTCTCTGACGCTGGGACTGTAAGTGTAAATGTGCACCCGTCGGGGTGGAATAGCACATGTACCCCTGGTTCCAACTCCTGCAAAGCTGGTCTGGACCAGTCGTCTGGTCATACGCCTAAAATGTGACACTGGATTGGAGATTGAAAAGATTATAAGTATCGCACACGTAAAACACAGGCTTGTTCACGAGCTGATCCTTTGCTGTGGATGTCAGGAGGGAAGGGAATGACCAGAATGCACTGCTCAGGCTGCAGGTCATTGGTGATGGGACTTGTGGCCATGACGTCTGTGGCCATGTCATATATCCCACGACAGCCAGGGGAAACGTGAAGCATTCCATTTTGAATCAAGCTGATATTTTCAACCGAAATGACTTATTTGCTTTGGCCTTTCGTGGCTGAGCTGCTACCAAACTCCTGTATCCCTGGATGGGCCTTTCACAAGGGGCTCCTCTGGCTCACCGTTCTGCGGCCAATCCTTTCCAGTGTGGGGGTGTTTGTGTGTGTGGGCTGGGGTGGGCGAGTGCGGAGCTGAGGGAGCTCATTACTAGGGGACAAACTGGATGAATGGGGACTTTGCTGGCAGGCTTTTCATTACGGCAGCATGTGGCACCCAGCCTCACAGTGCGGCCAGACGATGACCCGTGGGTGGCATGTGGCACTGTTTGTTCCTAGAGGGACTGCATGAGCAGGGTGGCACTGAAAACCCTTTGGCCCCTACTGGGGTCTGGGAATCAATTCTTTGGGAGTCTAGACCTGCCTCTAGCTCCAGGTTGTGACCTTCCATTAGCCCAGTTTTCTTAGCTGTCCTGTTTCTCCAAGTTCAAAACACAAGTTTTACTTGCTTTTTCTGACAGTATAAGTTGGGTGATATAATAGACTCATTCTGTCTTTTATTAGGTTGCTGCATTAGTTGGTTGTTGCCCCCCCCCTTTTTTTCCAAGGAGGGAAAAGGTAAAATGAGAGTGGTAAAGATTTTTTTAAATAGTTTTATTCTTAGTTAAAAAGTATTACATGTTCACTGTTTACAGTTTTGGAAATATTAACAAAGGATAATTAGAGAATAGTTACTCTTAGCTTTATGATGTATATAATTCTAATCTTTTTTCTGCATTGGTATGCTTTTCTGCAAAAAACGTGTTGATAAACTGTGTTTTGTAATTTCATTTCTCTTAATATTTCATGAGTATTTCTGTTACTAAATATTCTCCTATGACGTTACTATATACATAATATTCCCTTGTGAATGTATACCAGAATATTTAATGCTTTCTATTGTTGGACATGGGTTTTTAAAATTTTTGCTGTCATAGACAAAGCAGACAGGTAAACTGTAATTCGGAGAGGTTAAGTAACTTACGATCATTTAGCCGGATGGGGCTGGGCTCTGGATTTGAGAGAGATACTTACTCCAGGTACATCTGGGATCCGCTCACAAGGCTGGGATAGGAGGTCGAGGGTGGTAGATGGTTCAGGGGGTCAAGTGCAAGACAAGGCATTCCGTAAGACAGCCTGAAGCCTTCAGGGAATAAAACTTGCAGGAACCAGGAAGGCGGGAAGACCGCCACGTGCCTCAAATCTAGGGAGAGAGGAGCTACCGGAATGGAGAATGGGTGTCGGAGCCAGCATGGAGAGTTCAGGGTTGGGTGGAGAGAGAGGAGGTGATGCTAGCTAGCAGTTCAGGTCTGGGTTCTGGAAAGAGGTTGTGGCCCTGTCTCACGGTGCTTTGAGTAGAGGTTGATGCACATCAGAGCTTAGACTTCTGGGGCAGGGACAGCCAATTTGTTCCATCCCCTGTTCACCTGTCCCCAGTGATGGGGACGACATACCTTCACATGGCTGTTCCTTCCATTCTTGCCCTGCAGTAGCCATTAGGACGTTTTCCTTATACTGTGTTAGAAATAGGCCTCGTTACAACTTCCCACACCCGGGTTCTGGTTCTGCCCTCTGGGCCCACCATAAAAAATTCTGATTCCTCTTCTGTATTCTTATGACTCTCCACACAGTTGAGTGCTAACCTTTCATGGGTAGGGAGGGGGCACCTAAAGCTTAGCTCTTCTATGCTAAGACCTTCATTCCTTTCTTCATGGGGTTTCCTGCCACCCTTCTGCTGCTGTTTTCCTCTTAAAGAGGGGTGCCAAGGGCTGGGAGCTCATTACTGAGGGGACAAATCCAGACGAATGGGGGATGTGGGATATGGGCGCCGTATTAGTTTGCCAGCGCTGCTGTGGTTTAAACAGCAGAAATGTATTTTCTCATAGTTCGAGAGGCTGAAAGTATAAGATTAAGGTGCCAGTGGGGTTGGTTTCCTTTGAGGCCTCCTTCCTTGGCTTACAGGTGGCCCCCCTCTTGCTGCCTCGTCTTGTGGCTGTCTCTGTGCGTGAATGCCCCTGGTGTGTGGGTGTCCACATATCCTCCTCTTACAAGGACACCAGTCAGATTGGGTTATGGCCCATCCGTATGAGCTCATTTAACCTTAATTACCTCTTTGAAGGCTCTATCTGGTAATATAGTCATGTGCCTCCGTACTGGGGGTTAGGGCTTCAGTATAGGAATTTGAGGAAGGAATACAATTGAGCCCGTAACAGTCACCAAGGGGACCAGTACCAAGCCAGAACTAGACTCCTGTCTCTTTCGCCTTAACTTTTTTTATGAGGCGCTGCATTGTCATTTTTTTCCCCCAAAGTACCTGAGAAATTATTTGAGGATATAGGTTTCTTTTTTTTTAACCTTTTAATTTGAAATGATGAAAGAATGACAAGTTGTTGCAAAACATAGGGATGTCCCCTGTGCCCTTCATCCAGTTTCCCCCAGTGGTAAAGTCATGCATAACTAGAGAGTAATATCAAAACCAGGAAATTAACATTAGTACGATGCATAGAGTTTACTCATGTTTCACCAGTGTTACATGCACTCGTTTGCATGTCTCTGTATAGTTCTGTGCAATTTTATCAAATGTGGATGATGTTTTAAAAATGCATATTGAGATCAAGATGAAAACAGATAGTTTTGAGTTATGTATGCTAAGGCAGACACACACATAGGCGACCTCAACACACACACACACACACACACACACAGAAAGCTGGCAGATTCTCCTGAGAGTGGCTGCTTTGGAGAGACTGGGAGCTAGCTTGGTGGAAAGGGGTTCTTTGAGAAGGGTTTCCTGCGGGTCTGGCATTCCCGGGGAGAACAGAGTCTTTGCAGGATGCCTGGATACACAGAACAATTGCTCCAAGCTGGGCGGCAAGTGTATTAGACACAAACGTGTCATGTTTTCTTTGTTTATCACTTATTATTGAAACCCAGTGCAGCCCTCTGTGTTCCAGTTAATGATGCAAAGAAAATTATTCTCAGATTTCATCTGCCAAGTATTTGTTTAATACAAAGGTCACAGGAATACCAGCAGCCAGCAACCAAAGAGAACCAAATTTCTTTTTAGAGCCCTGGGAGCAAAGAGTTATTTTGCCTCTGAGTTTTTATTTTAACTTGACATTGGGCAAAATGTATTTTAACTCTCCGAAGAGTATGGGTCGGGTATGGATCAAACACGCTGTGACTGCACTTCTTCTGAAACAATAATTAAAAAGGCATCCCTGTGGGAGCAAGCACACCTCATTATATTCTTGCAACTTCATTGATATTGACGTTTCCTTCATTAATTTTTTTTTTCTAAAATAAATGACACTGTAACAGTGGTCAATTTGTTTTGGCCGTATTCCATTCCCTCACCCCAGCTGCTAGTCACATGCCATTTTCAGTGTGTTTTTAGCAACGTGCTAGGAAACGCGCCTGTGGCTCTTATCTGGTACTTCCATATTGCCTGGGCTGTTAGGTGTTTCTCATTCATTTGCAGCCACGCATAATTCATGTGCTGTGGTTCACAGAATCACTGCCGTGCTTGCTGCTTGGGCGACCTTAGGCAAGACTCGGAGTGTGGGCTCTGGGGTGCAGCATTCCTGAAATTCAAATCCTGGCCCCTCCATGGACCTGCCTCCCCAGTTTCAGATGAGTTTCCAGCTGCCATGAGCCTGTTGCCTTATCAGTAAAACGAGGCTGAAGTCTACGTCTGCGGGTTTTCCCTAAACATCAGGAAACATGTACATGGTGAGGATCAGTAAATGCTGCCCTGTCCATCTTTATAGTCATGGTGTCTCCATTTCCAGATGTAGAAATTGAGGCATGGTTAAGTGATTAACTTGTCTAAACATGAGGACAGATCTTTTGACCGGAGTCCTTGGAATCTGATTTTTGGCCTGGGATGTAATCCATCTTGCAGAGCTGAGAATAGCAACCTCTTCAGCCCTGAATTAAACCAGCAGGGCTCCTCTTTTCCTGCAGACCCCTCCTGTGGCTCATCTCAAAGTACAGGAAGGGCTAGCACTGCCCCAGGCGGCAGGGAAGCCTCTTTGTGTTAATTTGGAGGCGCCCCAGAGTATGGCCATTGTCCCAGTGTGATGTATTGATTGGCTTTCTGGGTTCTAACATGTTGGTTCTTAATGTGGAAGCATATTTGCTCAATTTTTTAAAAAAGAATATGTTCTTGTTTTAGTAATTTGGGAAAAACAAAAAATACAATAAGAGAACATAAATAATTTGTAATCCAGGTACCGACAGAAAATTATTATCAATATTTAGGTATATTTCATTCCATCCTTTTTTTATTTCGGTACATATTTTTACTTAGTTAAGACCATACTGTAAGTAAACCTATTTTTAAAAATCAATTGGCATATTATAAACATTTTCCTATGTCATAAACAATATACATCAGTTTAGATAATTGCATGCTATTTTATCAACCTAGAAATGCTGGAATTTGCTTGTTGGGCATTTAGGCGATGACCATCTTTGTGACTTTAGCCTCATCCACATTTGTTGAAAACTTTAAAAGCTCAGGTTAGTTCAGATAGATTCAGCGGGACCCGAAAGCCAGCCTTTTGGCCTTGCTGTGACTTTTTCCAGAAGATAAATGAGTAAGACCCTAGAGTGTCACGCAGACAAGCTTTGGGCTGGCCATCAGTGTTGGCCCCTTATTTTGCAACCCCCTTCCACATCTACCCAGGGGCTCAGTCTTCAGTGCCGCAGGGCTCAGCTAACAAATGAGAAAGGCAGTGAGGATTCTGAGGGACTGGTCCTTGCCTTGTCCTCCGCCATTTGTTGCCCTGTGGGAATGCAAAGTGTTTCCAGATCTTCTGATGGTTAAGAGAGACTGGAGATCCCTGTTTTCCAAGTGGACTGAATGGTCATCTCGTGGAAATCCTTCCCACACCCTCTCTGGGTCAGTGTCAGGTAGGCCAGCTCCAACACATCAGTGCTTGCCATTTGGGGCTGTTTGCTCCCGACCATCAATTTCAGATAGCATTTGCCTTTTGAATGGCAAATACAATAAATACAAAAGGAGGCAAGGCAAGCTCTTGGATGTCGTGAATGCTGCAACCAGAATGAACAGTGTTCTCTACTGTGGTTCTGAAGGGTGGGGTGTTGGGTTTAGGGGAAGGGGATGGGGGCTCTTGCACAAACACAGGACACTGTGGCAGCAATGAGGGAACACCTACAGCTGAGTGGGCCCCTCAGATGTGCTCTGGCTGACGCTTTCCCTGCCGCTCATAAGAATGGGAATCTCAGAATGGAAAAGAAACAAAACTGTTTTTTCCAAGCTAAGCGTGGCCAGAGGAGGAAAAATGCTCCTCATAGTTCCCTGAAGGGAGCATTTGGCTGCAGAGACCAATACCATTTGGGGCTGGTTGGGGCCTACAGGTGTTTACTGTGTGTACGACAGCATCTTTGCAAAGAAACTTCAGATCGTAGCACCTAGAGATGACCTAGAGAAAGGTGAAGATGCATGTGAGGGAATTTTCTTTCCAGAAGAATGTTAAAGACCCCAGCTCATTACTTCTCCACCACTGCTTTCTTACCGCACCTGACTAGTGAATGTAGACCCATTTTATTTGCTTTTCAACTGCAGCATAGGTATTGTTCTTAAATAAAAAAGACTGAGATATTTTTCTAATAATATGCATATTTTTTGTCTTTAGTTTGTTTCTAGATGATTTGCTTTTCTCATACAGAATAATCTTGGCTTTATTTCCTTTTTGTTCTTTTCACCTACAAGAAGCATTCTGTGAGAGCAGATGGTGAGAAGACTTTGGTTTCTATAGAGCATTGTGATTTGCTGTCATTAACAGGGATTTGAGGTCAACAGCCTTCCTCTTCAGTGAGAAGTGAGTTCTTCATTGCTAGAGAAATTTTTACTGTTAAAATGCCCCGTGTAAGAATCTTTGTTGTGGACATTTGCTTTTGTCCAGCACCTCGTTTTTTCATTGGGGAACAGCTTCTCCCATCTCAGGTGGTTGCTGTGGGCAGCAGAAGTGGCCGTGTGGTCCAGACGTGGCTGGTCATGACACAGAAAAAGGCTCTGGTCTACAGTGAGAGTCCACCATGAGGTTAGAAAAATGGACTCAGAGAGACAGGCTACCTTTTCTTCTAGGTCTGCCGGCTGAAAGAACTCTGAATGCTCAGGGATTTCAATGTCTATCCTTGCTGCCACATGCAGAGAACTTGCCTAGGAATGAAGACAACTTGAAGGAAAGTAGACCAGGGGAAAACGAGGGCACGAGGGCTCCCTGGATCCAGCTATGCCTGAAGCTAGCATCTAGCCCTAGAATCCTAGTTACTTGAACACATAAATTATTCTTTCCAACATTCGCAGCGAGTGCCTTATCAGGGTTGAATGCCCTGTCATGTAAGAGTTAGACTGAGTGCTTTCCTCTTGAGATTTGGCCAGGAACCTTCAAACAGGGATAGAATCCAGGGAAACCCATGTAAGTTGTCTTCTGGTAAAAGTGGTAGCTCTTTCACAATGCCAAGATATTCACTCATGATACTCTGAAGAACACTGTCCTTGTGCATAAAATAAAAACAGCTTGAAAGTTCTGGCTTATTCATTGTTTCACAGGTGTTGAAGTTGCAGGACAGGGACTCAGAAGCCAAAATAATGCCCCCTCCCCACCTGTCTTCCTACCTACCATAAACAAACAAAGTATTTAAAAATAACCTGTTGACAAGCTTTATGCTGGAACAGTAAGTATTTAATAGTGAATCGTTTATGTGGGCAGGAGAGTTTTGAGCATGCTCAGCTTATTCAGTGGCTCTGTTTATTGAATAGAAGAAATATAACCCACTCTGGCTCCTTTACGTGACTGCAGTTGCCAAAGCTGCCTTAACTCCCTTTAACGACTTCAGGAATGAATATGTTCCATTCTCAATTCGGTGTTGCCATTTCATTCCTGCCAAGCCTGATGTGTGTATGCATGTGCTTATTTTAGCCCACGTACAGACTAAACCTGAAGATACCAAAGCCTTAGGCAGCTAATGGACACTTATAAAAATGTAGGTGTATTTCTTTAGAGCTAGAATTCAGAAATTTGGTTTGAGTCATTGATGGCTACTTATCTGGACTACTTGAAGGTAAGGGTCCTTGGATGTGCTTTGCGGGGGCAGTTCACAACGTTCTTAAATTATGTGAAGATTTGTGTGTATGTGCGCTCTTGCGGAGAAAGCTTTCATTAGATTCTCAACGAGGTTCATGACCCCAAAAAAGGTTAAAACCACATGAAGTCCTAATGTTAGAGCTTTGATGACAGGCAACTTGGGGTGAGATGAGCCAAGATAGTGAAGGTAAAATAGGCTGCAGAGAGTGACAGATGGCATTTGGGGACTGGAATGTTGTTCACTGCTCAGCTCTTAACTTGATTTGCTCCCTGGAGAACTGCTGTGCTTACGACAAGAAACATTTAAACAGCACTTAGGCAACTGTGGGTGCAAAGTCAGAATGCGTCCTCGGTGGCACTGGAGATGCCCCTCCACCCTCCCCTTCCTCTGTGCCTCCTCCACTCCCCCCCTGAAAATTCCTTTGGGACTGAAATTTTCCATCCCTGCTTTCAGCCTAGCCGTGGGTGTTTTGGGTAATATTCAGCAAATTTTCTGTGCTGGTTTAGACTGATGCACAGATAGGAAAATCAAAACTGTTTTTTTTTTGTTGTTGTTCTAAAAGCAAAAACATCTAAAAATGCACTTGGATCATTAATAGAATTTGAACTCTCAAAGTCAAAACTTTCCATGTGTTCTAACTAAGAAAAACTCTCTTGGGGTCATTAAAAACAAGGAAAAGCAGAAAGTTGCGAGGGACCCAAACAATAATCTGGGGACACCAGTGAACTGGGCAAACTTTTTATGAGCAAAATATTTTTGGAGACAGTTGCTGCCTTTGAGAAAACTCTTGTTTATGTCATTGCCTCCTATTTCCAGCATGGGGGGATCGAGGAGGTTTGGGGTTGAGTTCGTCCTGGTCTCTCTCTCCTTCCTTTCTCTCTGCAGTGTTCTAAGCATGTGGTGCCAATGGGTGTGATTTGTCACTTGTTCCCTTTCTGGGCAAGACATTATTACCATAAGAACATTGTGGGTTGTTAATGGAGTTTACAAAGGGAGTTTGGATTCCCAGCAAGAGGTCTCATTAACACAGCAAGGATCTAATAGATTCTAAAGTTGTGTATGGACACTTGGAACCTTTTGAAACCCAGTGGTGCCTATTGTTAGATCTAAATCATTTCACCGACCCTGGCCTTAATCTGTACATTCGTATTGTGGGACAAAAAGCCTTGTCTTCATCCAGGGAGATCGAGTGTATGGATTTAAGGACATGTTAATACCTGTGATTTTGATGGTAAAGACAAGATCCAAAGGCCGTCAGTCAGTACAGAGAACAAATGTCTCCCACATAGGTGCTTTTATTTTATTTTTTAATATTGGCCTTGTTGTTGTGAGCAAGTGTTTAATTTTAGGGTTCGTTATCATCACAAAGAAAATTCAACAGCCTTCTACTTAGCCAAGTGTATTAAGCACATGTGAGTTTGAATAATGACCATAGTAACACTGAATACACCAGCTCCCATTTATGGGGTCCCAGCACAGATACAGAGAATGGGTGATTTGCATGTACTCTTGCACTTCCACCTCCTAACTCCCAGGGAGACAGGGGTTAGCTGAGCGGGTTCAGTGACTTGTTCAGAGTCGTACGGTTAGTGACTAGCAAGGCCTGGGTTACAATCCTGGTCTCCATTGTCCCAAGGGCAATATCCTTCCTGCCATATGTTACCCCTCCCCCAGCCCCAGACAGTATTATGTCCCCACCAGGATTATCTAGGACTCCAAGCATGTTACACTGACTATGAAAAGTGACTTAACCCAACTACCCAGTTATTTATACAGCCCTTTTTTGGTATATGACGCCCCTGGACCACTTTGTTATTTTAGCAGTAAAGTATGAAATGGTGAGGTGTTGCCAGGCCAGGTGGAGTCCGGGTCTGGGGCGTTCAGGGCCTGGCTCCGTGGGAATTTTTTAAAGTCTCATCAGATAAAGCTTTGCTCCTACAAAATATCACACGGGTTGTTTTCAAAATCTCCCTGTAGTAAAGTGAGAGAAACTCACTCACCAGACGGTTTTGTTTACATTGCAGGCCTAGCGGCATTTAATTGA
>RJWJ010023578.1:0-25681 GCA_004363605.1 Indri indri | reverse complement strand
ATAAATGGTAACAAAATGTGGTATATCTATACAATGGAGTAGTACTCAGCCATACAAAGGAATTAAGTACTAACACATACTACAAAGTGGGAAAACCTCAAAAACATTAGGCTAAGTGAAAGAAGCCATTTACGAAAATCCACATACTGTATGATTCTACTTACATGAAAGTCCGGAATAGACAAAACTAGAGAGATGAGGTAGGTTAGTGGTTGCCTAGGAGATAGCAGTGGGTGGGAGGGGGCAAGAGAGATTGAGAAGAATGGGGAGTGGCTGCTAAAGGGTGTGGGATTTCCTTTTGGGGTGAAAAAATGTTCTAAAATTGGTAGTGGTGATGGTTGTACAATTCTGTGAATATACGAAAAACTGTTGAATTATATACTTTAAGTGAGTGCATTGTATGATGTGGGAATTATATGTCAATAATGTACTTTTCTAAAAAAACAGAAAGAATAAAATACAGTCTTAGAAACCTCAAAAGCATTACAAGCAAATGTTCAATGACATATTTTTGCACTCAAAACAAGCTAAGGTATAATTAATGCACATCTTGATTGTGGTTTATTTCTGTGAGTTTTTTCGTATGTTACGTACATGTGACATCTTCATTATTGTCAGCAGACTAACATGACAAGAAGTATAAACCGACCACTTGAAAATGGAATTAGAGAAAGTTGTCAGGTTCCCAGAACTGGAAAAACAGGTTGAACACAGATTTGATATGTCACCAACCAAAGTTATGTACATTACTTCACTCATTGGAAGAAAAAAATATTTATTTGGAAAAGAATATGATATGACTAAGTGTGTCAGCAATATCTTCTGGAAATTTAACTCATCATGGTTACTGGACAACTGACACCCTATTCAAAGGTCAAAACCCAGTTAACACACAACCCTCCCTTTCCCATCTGTATTCAGAGTAGATTGAATTCCTCACAATGCATGTGTGTGTGTGTGTGTGTGAGGTGAGAAAAGGGAAACTTACTATGATACTAGTAGTAACAATTTTAAGATTTTATGAAATGATGGTATTTAGCAATAAGAATAAACAAATTAAAATGACACACAACAATATGGAAATGTCTCACGATCATAATATTGAACAAAAGAAGCCAGACATCCTGCAAGATTCCATTAACATAAAGTTGAAAAGAGGCCAAGCTAACCTCTGCTGTTGGGAGTCAGGATAGTAGCTCTCCTTCGGAAAGCGGGGACTGCAGGAGACAAGCTGGAAGTTCTGGGTGCTCATGATGTTCTGTTTCTTGTTTGAACATAGTGTCCACATTTTCACTTGTACTGTGTCTGCAAATTACAAAGTTAGTCCTGCCCTTAGCTGTACTCATTTAACACACTGGGCCTGGAAATTCAAGAAAAAAACATTTATAGCAGCTCTTCAAAGTGTCATGAAACAATAGTTCAAGATAGGAAGAAAAAAAGAATCAATGAAAGTCAAGCCAGTCTGAAAAAAGCAAGAATTCTTATGTATATAATAAGTACCCCACTGCTGGAACCATTCAACTGTGAATCATGGCTTCCTTATGGTTTGGAAAGGTGAGAAAAAGGGAGATAAGATGAACTTGACCAACTTTGAACCTGAATACTAGACTGCTATAAAACATTGTCTTCTATGATTTTCTCTTTCCACCAAGCAGAAGAATAATTCATTTGATCACCAATTACTAATTAATCATGATGATTTATCTTTTAGTTTTTTTTTTTTGTTTTTTTTGTTTTTTGTTTTTTTTGAGACAGAGTCTCACTCTCTTGCCTGGGGCGAGTGCCGTGGCATCAGCCTAGCTCACAGCAACCTCAAACTCCTGCGCTCGAGCAATCCTCCTGCCTCAGCCTCCAGTAGTAGCTGGGACTACAGGCATGCGCCACCATGCCCGGCTAATTTTTTCTATATATATTTTTAGCTGTCCAATTAATTTCTTTCTATTTTTGGTAGAGACAGGGTCTCGCTCTTGCTCAGTCTGGTCTCGAACTCCTGAGCTCAGGACTATCCGCCCGCCTCGGCCTCCCAGAGTGCTGGGATTACAGGCATGAGCCACCGCGCCCGGCCTTATCTTTTAGTTTTTGAAAATAATGCTGTTCAAATATTTTAATATTATGGATGTTTTTAATTTTACATGTCCATGCCTTGCCTCCGCCACTAGATTGGTGATCATTAGCCTCTTTTTTTTATTTTATTTTTTTTCATTTTTTTTTAATTTCAGCATATTATGGGAGTACAAATGTTTAGGTTATATATGTTGCCCTTGCCCCCCTCCCCAAGTCAGAGCTTCAAGCATGTCCATCCCCCAGATGGTGCGCATCACACTCATTATGTGTGTATAAACCCATCCCCTCCTCCCCTCCCCATCTGCCCCACCCCTGCTGAATGTTATTCCTATACGTGCACTTAGGTGTTGATCAGTTAAAACCAGTGTGATGGTGAGTACATGTCACGCTTATTTTTCCATTCTTGGGATACTTAGTAGAATAGGTTCCAGCTCTATCCAGGATAATACAAGAGGTGCTATATCACCATTGTTTCTTATAGCTGAATAGTACTCCATGGTATACATATACCACATTTTATTAATCCACTCATGTATTGGTGGGCACTTGGGTTGTTTCCACATCTTTGCAATTGTGAATTGTGCTACTATAAACATTCCAATGCAGATTTTTTTTAATAGAATGTCTTTTGTTCTTTTGGGTAGATACCCAGTAATGGGATTGCTGGATCAAGTTATACACATTAAAAAAGAAAGAAGGAACTTTGGGGGAAAAAAAAGAACGTGTGCCTTCTTACAGGCCAGTTTTGTTAGTTGCAGCACCATGATGCTGGAGGCTTGTCTGTGTGGAGAAGAAATGCTCAGGGCCAATTATCCTCCTCAGCACAGGGTGATGGGGTAATGCCACCTGGCAGCAAGGCAGGAATCTGGCGCTATCACCACCAGGGCTGGGGAGGGTGGCTTTCCAATACTGTGAGGCAGCCCCCACCTTTTAGCAGGGGGCAGGAGGAGCTCCCATGAGCAGAGGGGTTAGGATGACCCCTTAGCCTCGTTTTGCAGCCAGGATGAGTGGATGAAGGGTTGGGGGAAGGCAATGGTCTGAAAGAAGCAAAAATGGGAACTCCTGCCATGAAAAGGAGGCACCAGAGCTCCCCACCTATAGCTGTCACCACCTGGAGACCCCCAGAAGGTTTGCTGTGATTCCAAGGGGAGAGGAGGGCTCCGCATGCAGCATGGGAAGGGCCGGGGGAAGGAGAAGCTCCAGCAGCTGCCTGGGTGAATGTCTAGCATCAGGAAGGATTTGGGGTGTCACAGCACAAGGGTTCCTGAAGAGTGGTCAAGATGGGCCCCCAAACCCCCTCTCATGATGAGAAAAGGGCAGGGGAGGGTTCTGGGGACAAGATAAAGGGAACATTCATGTATGCACATTGTTCTCTAGGCAGGAAATGTCTGTCACCCAAAAAAGAAACATCTAAACAGGCTAGCCCTGAGACACTTTAGTACAAATGTGGTATGTTAGAGTGGCAGAGGTGACTTGGGCTTAAACGGCCTTGGAGCAGGGCAGGAACGGGCAGGTTGGTCATTATGAAGCCAGGTGTCTGGGTTTGGGGAAGAGGAATCCACTCTGGTGTGAGGGTCTGAGATCACTGCAAACGCTTTCGAAGCGATCGAGTGTTACTCCAGGTTAGGCATTATCAGACACACACCATTCCAGAGTCGCTAGAGCCCACAGCCCTAGCATCCCGACAGCCTGGGCTGCCCTTGCAGTGGCTGAGCACCATGCGGTCCCTCCAGACTGAAGGAACCCTCTCCGATTTCCCACAGGCTGCCTGTTGTTCAGGAATCCATAAGGCAGGGCCGGCCTCCTGGGTGTGCAACCTGTCCCTCTTAGAAGGGCCAGGCTTGGTTTAATACTCTGCCGACATTGTCTTGAAATTCTTAATAATTTTTGAAGAAGAGGTCCTGCATTTTCATTTTACACTGGGCCCCACAAATGACGTGGCCGTTCTTCCCTGAGGGCCCCCTCTTTGGGAGAACAGCCTTTCCACATGGCTGTTCCTTTTCTGTGAAGGTTGAGCAGGCCCTCTAGTCAGAGAGAGCTGGAGAACATCAACTAATATGTCTTCCAGTTACTGCCTTCTACCCGCCTATTTAATGTTTCCTTCTCTGAATTAGACGTTGATGATCATTCAGTCAAACAATATTTACTGAGCCTCAGCCACTCCATGCCAGGCACTGGTGAATACAGATCTGAATAAAACCCAGACTCTCCCAGAAGGCGCTCACAGTCCGGTGGGGGAGACAGACAGGTTCAAAATAACTTGATAGGGAAATGCTAAAACGTTCCGGAGAGTCATTCTTTTCAGAAATTATTTGATTGTGAAATCATACGTTAAACCCATCTAAACACACGTGCCTCCTAGTTCGGCTTGGTCACACTCTTTCTGCGTTGCGTTGACAGAGTGCCTTCCCAGGTTGCCACAGCAGTCAGCACAACCATGTGACGCTCTGCAAGCACTTAGGCCAGGGGCTTGAAACCTCCCACTTAACTGTCATGGGACCACTCACAAGTGCCCCCAGCATCTGGCCCGGGAGCCTCTTGATGACGAAAAGGATGAAGTTCACATGTTTTGGTTTTCCTCTAAATCAGGGCTTGGCAAACCTTTCCTACCATGGGTCAAATAACCAACATTTTAGACTTTGCAGGCCAGAGTTTCTGTTGCAACTCCTCGCGTTGGAGCTCAAAAGCAGCCACAGACAATAAATAAACAAATGGTCATGGCTGTGTCCCAATAAAGCTCCATTTACAAAAACAGGAGGCAGGCAGCAGGCTGCGTTTGGCCTGCAAGCTGCCGTGTGCTGACCTCTGCCCTGCTTGATTCTAATTTGGAAGTAGGCTGGCCTAGAAGTGGGTGTTTACTTGAAATAATGCAAGAGAGACAGATTATGATATTGTTGGGGCTCAGAACATGATACCCCAAAGCATGGCACTTTGGCATGCTGAGTCATTGAAAGGGCCTCAAGAGCAAGTTCTCTCTGACCATCGCCTGCCTTCCTGTCTCTCTTCCCTCCTTCTCCCTCTGGAGCAAGTCCAAGAATCCCGAATTCCTCCTCTGCAAGGCAGGTCATAGAAACTAGGACCCCTCTTCCCCAAAGCAAGCCATAGAAAGGTCACCCTCTCCCTCTTCCTTCTCCCTTGAATACCCTCATTCCAGAGGGGTTCCGCTCCATTCCAGGAGGGAGGACTGCTTCACAAAGAAGACAAGAAGAATCTGGAACAGACAGGCCTTGCTGGGTTTCCCTACTCAGTCTATTAATGCTAGATTATACCCTTTTTGTCCAATCATATCTCTACACAGCTGTCCATTCTTCATTGAACCTAAGCATTAAAATAGATAATTTTCCCTGGATCTTTGGGTCTTCATTTCTGACTGCTTCCATGTCACGTAAAACCTTCATTAAATAAATTTGTTATGCTTTCTCTTGTTAACCTGTCTTTTCTTACAGGAGTATTGGCCGTGCCACTTATGATAAATGAGGCAAGGTATCATTCCACCCCTACAATACCTAGATTATAACCAATGCGGTCACCTGGGTGACTTGGGCACATCAGTTGGAGTCCCAGCAGGATCCAGTGAGTTCATCCAAACTGGCTAATTTAACAGAGACCATTTATAAAGGTGTGGGCAGGGTATAAGGAAACCAATAAGGAATAATGCAATACCTATGTCTGGTAACACCAGAGACCCCTGACAAGCCCGAGGGAAACCATATGGAGAAGGCCTTTAACAGAAGAACACAGCCAATCCTATAACATACTCCACCCTGACTGCCCCACCATCAACCCCCCGCCTCCTGTTGGCCAAACCCAAAGGAAGGCAGAGAAGAGGGAGGGTGTGGTTGGTCCATGCAGGTCAGCCTCCCAGGGGCAGAGCAGGGAGCAGGGTGGAGATTGGGCCTGAGGGGGCAAATGGAAGGCCTTCTGTGCAGCATTCTTTGGAAAGAGGCAGTGAGATTTGACCAAACAGTCATTCATTCATTCAGCGGGCACTTGTGCCTCATGCCAGGCTCTGCATTACGACGTAAGATAGGACACAGCTGTGTAAAGCAACAAATGCAATGGAGGTTGCAGGGCTGCAGCAGAAATCTCTACAGGGTACAATGGGGGCACGAAGAGATGGAGCACCTGAGCATTACTCCAAAATAAATGCCTGAAAATACAAAGCAGCTTTTGGGAAGCAGCCTCCACTGCTAGAAGCCCAAAAGCACATCAAAGGTCTTTCTAGCATCATTTAAGAGACACCTTAAACAGAGAAGTAGCATTTAACCTGGGCTAACACATAAAACGAACTTCACAGATGAGTAATTGTGAATCCCTATGGTGAATCAATATAGAATTATAGAATTCTATAGAATTATCTTAAGGATCCACAAATAGTACCCTTCTTGCAATCTGATATTTCTCATTTCCAACTGAGTGTTTGACCACAAAGAAGCTAAACACGGCAGCTAGAATAGTAAATAATATAAGTTGAAGAATCTCAGATGGGAATATAATAGAAACATACAACAAATAAATGCCCTCAGAAGTGCTCTGGCTTAATGCTTTGGTTGAGCTGTTTAAAAAACATTTCACATAAAGCAATGTTTTTATTGGAATCAGTCTGACAGCAGTTTGTGATTATTTCCCCATGGAAACCACTAGCTTTTATCATCTCTTTCAATTATAATTTGTCTTAATTCTCCAGTGCACATATCAACATTTGTCCTTCCCAAATTCCCACAAATAGAATTCTCTGAGCACCTTAAAACACCAATGGCAGGCTTAATAGAAAAGGACAAAAACCATCTTTTTCTTTTCAAAACAATTTTTATTACTATGATTTTACTCCAAACAATACCCTAAATACCAGGGTACACTAAATGCCTATTATCCATGTGTTTCAACTATCCAGTGGCCAAAACAATGCCACCCCATCCCTCCCAGGAGGTGGGCACATGGATTCCCAGTCCTGTCTGCCACCTGCACTTCCTCTTCAGACAGATAAAGCAGCAGCTTCAGCAGAAGGTGGTTGGAGGTTCCATCATTTTGGACTGGCCTGTCTGTCCCCAGCAAGCATGAGCTGAAATTTCGAATGGAGCATTTCAGTGAGTTGCCGCAGAGAAACGGCCTTGTTCCTGAGCTCCCACAGGGACGGGGGCCCTTCTACTCCTAAACCACCAGGACATTCACACAAAGGAACCTCCTTGGCCTCAGACAAGCATTTCTTGGGGCACATGTGGTCCTGGATTTCCAAGGAAAGGAAGCATCCCCCTTTTTGTTTTGTGAAGGCCGTATCTGGCACCTTCTCCAGGAAATGAGTATTGGAAAGTGAGCTGGCTTCTTCTAATGAGAGGCAAATGTCTTCGTTACACAGAAAAAATTCCAAAAATTCAGACTAAGGAGAGCAGAAGATTCGATGCACAACTAACTCATTCTGTTTAGTAGCTATTTTGCAGATATCTGAGATTCTACTTCTCAAAGGGTAAAAAGTGATCACTGAGTCTTTCGGTGCGTAGAGATGATGGATCTGACTCAAAAAGGCTGCAACGAGCACAACCATGAGGCTTTGGGATATTTTTACCACTTGTTATCTCAGCACTAAATGTTTTTTTAAAAGAGAAAATGATTCTCTCAAGCCATGAAGCTGAGATTTTAAAGACAAAGCAAAAAATAAAGCAATCTTAAAATACTCCTTTGCCTACCAGCCTACACTTGTGCACATGAAAGAAATATATTAATTCAATACCACAAGCCGCAAGCAAAACTGGTGTAGAATTTGTAAAAATTTAAAGAAAAAAGGAGCCCCACCCATGACCTAGAAAAGAGAGCTATCGATTCTGCCTTGTGCAAAAGCTTTCTTTGTCTTAAAATTTGGACTAACAGCTTGCTTCTTCACAGGCTATATCCTCACATCCATGAATGACCTCATGCAGCTACAAAGAAATTGTCAAACTAAGAACAGGGACACCAGCAGCTTTACAAGTAATTTTTGTACATGCATTTTTTACATTGTTTTTGTGTAAAAACTAAGCGTAAAATAAGCATAAGAAAGCTTCTAATGGTCTATTCCTCTGTGTTTCAATGTTATGGTCCTTTTGGGGATGAAATTGTATGATGAGTGATTTAAATGATCAGTTCCTTCATCATGATGGATAATTGATAGAGTGTTCAGGATACTTTTTTATAAAGTTTCAATACTCCCAAATGCATGTTCCCACCACTGCCAAGCTCCTGAAAGGTGTTAAAACCAGCAGTGTTCTGCTGGGAGAGAGAACTAACAATTGATCCTGTGCATTATGGTTGTGCTCCTGGAAAAGAACAAGGTTGTGAGTCTTTGACTTAAACTAAACAAAACGCTGAGAGTGTGTTGATGTGTTGATGATGGGGAAGCCTAAGCTTTCTGGGAGAAACAAACCCAAAACAAGTAAAATAGATTTATTTAGCAATTTTGCTACAATGTTGCACTAATTAAGAGCATCTGTGAGTGGGCAGGAAACAATGACGGAAAGAAATTGTTTATTCCTTTTTAGCAGGAGGGGATGAGAGTTGTTTGGGGGAAGAGGGGAACAAAATGGTGTCTGGATAGAACATGAATCCAGCCACGGCTGAGAGCTTGTCAGCATCAGCCACTACGTTTCTGTAACACCCTTAGAGTGTGCCCAGGGGCTCTGAAAGCTGGTTGGGGTGCAGTTCACATGCCTTCGTCTTTGCATTCTCATGTAATTGTCTGGTTTCTCAGACTCAGCATTGCTTCAAAAAGAGCAGGGGTGTGTTATACATTGTGTAGTAATGTTTAAAATTCAGGTACCCCATGCAAAGATTTCATTTAAAATTAAAGGATCTCAGATTCGGTTGTGGGTCAGAATCACATTCGCACCCCGTGTCTCCCACTGAATGCAGCAGTGAAAGCTGGTTGGAATGCAGGGAGCAGTTATTTGAGGAATCTGAAAAGTAAGCAGTAGCAGGTAGATTGGGGAGGAAGATCAGAATTCAAAGTACCTCAGAACTAGCAGTGACTTCACCATTGTTTTTCCTTCTGGTAAAACTCCCACCCCCTGGCACAGGCAGAAGGCCTCAGGAGCAGCCCTCTAGTCCAGGCTCAAGGAGGGAAGGCCTTCTACGCCCAGAGAGTGGGAGAAATTCCCCATTTTTCCTCTTTTTTTTTTCCTTTCTCTATTTGTGCCTCTCAACCCCCAGGCAATCACATGGAGGTGGTAGAAGCCACAGAGAGAGCCGGAAGGCACCTAAAGCCAGGAGGAAAAGGAAGCTTCCTCTCTCATTTGAGGCTGTGGCCCCCAGGGAGGGTGGTGAATCCCCACTGACTATATTCTGTCTCCCTCCTCCCGCTGCTGGTCTTGGACTCAGGCACAGTCACAGGAAGTGTGTAGCCAACTGAAGCCCAGACTTACCAGCCAGAGGTTCAGAAACAGCAGGGAACCAGATAATCCTACGGCAACTGGAGAGAAGGAGTACTTTAGGAAAGCAACCCCATAAAGTGGTTTATAAAGTCCTGGGCTCACTCTAGAACTGAGCATGCATGGATCCGATCCCGGTTAGTAAATCAAAGTGTGAGAACTGAGCTAGCAGACAGACCTCTGCCTGGGTCCCAGACTGGGACAGAGCTGAACCACACTGCACAGGCTTTGAAAACAGAGTGGACGTTGAAACCACAACCCACAGAAGGCCGGTTGGAACTTGAGGCCTGAAGCCAGCCAGGTTAATCGCCTATTAAAACAAATACATCATCATTATCCATAGTATATAACGTAATATTCAAATGTCCAGGATACAATCCAAAACTACTAAGCGTATGAAGAAGCAGGAAAATCCCAACTGGTGTGGGAAAAAGACAATCAACAGATGCCAATGTAGGCATGACACAGATGTTGGAATTTTTGATGAAGACTTCAGAGCATATTATAAAATACTCCGTGAAGTAAAGGCGTACACTCTTGTAAGCAACAGAAAGACGGAAAGTCTCAGCAAAGAAATGGGAAGCATAAAGATCCAAATGGAAATTTTAGACCAGAAAAATATAATAACCAAAATAATCTCAGTGGATGGATTCTTAATAGAATGAACTTGAAGATGGATCAATAGAAAGCATCCAATCTGAACAACAGAGAGAAAAAACGATTTAGGAAAAAAAACAAAAAAAAACAAAAAAGACCTCAAGGACCCGTGCAACAATACCAACAGGTCTAACATTCATGTCATTGATGTTTCAGGGAAAGAGGAGAAAGAATGCCGTGCAGAAAAAAGTATTTAAAGAAATAATGGCAGAAAGATCCCCAAATTTGACAAAAGACATAAACCTAAAGATTCAAGAAGTTCAACAAACCCCTAAGAGGGAAACTCAAAGACTTCCACACTTATACACATCATAATCCAACTGCTGAAAATTAAAAACAACAAAGCTGAGCCTCTATTACTCTTGTGACAGGGTCAAAACGGCTAGGTGAGAAAGGGCAGAGCCAGCCCATCCCATAGAAGCCTCTTCCCCGGGGGCCCCCTCCCTGTCAAGGCCCAGTCCCACCTCTCTGGGACCATCTGCTAAACATCTCTGGCGGCAGACAGCACGCAGGCTGAAACCCAAATCCAGGGCAGCATTCCGAATGCTTTCCCCATCAATCTGCCACCTCTGCATCATTACACAGTGTAGGCTGGGAGGCAAGGGAACCAGAAATCAAATCAACTCTGACAAGAAAAAATGCACCATAATTCAAGCGGGTCCTGATAACTTTTAGGAAGGAATAAACAACAAAAAAAGGACAAGGAAGAATAAATACTCAGCTCGAGTATTTATTCTCTAAGTTATCCTAGTTCTGCTGGTAGGTTGGAAGGAGAGGCCAAACAAGTCTGAGCTGGGCTTTGTTCTTAAACTGACATCTTCACATTCACCACATTGTCTGTATATGTTAAAAATGGTTGAAATGTGGGTGAGATTAAAACACATGAGGGGATAGCTAAGAGAATAAAACATAGTGTATTTTAGTTTTTTACGATAGGCAGTAAAAAGAGCAGCCAAATACCTGGAGTAGATCCAATGAAGGGCAGAAGTTTCTGTTTTCATGATACAGAAACTGCACAGCACCTGCAGGCACGCGGTAAGGACTAGAACATCAAATCGTGGGTTTCACTGAGGTAGCACATCAGCCAGGAAAGGAGGGAGCGGCTTCATTTGTCTTACGAAAGTAAGTTTATATAAGAATGTTTGCCTCGGAAATTCAGAAGGGCATTCACCACGTTTTTAAGGATTCTGTCTCTTTCTCTCTCTCTGTCTCTCTCTCCACACTCACACTCACACACACACACACACACACACACACACACACACACACACACACGCCTGCACGTGTATGCACGGTCTCATCAAAATACGTAGGGCACCTCCTGGAGTTTCTGGGACTCAGAGTCCTAGAAGGTTAACATCATCTGAATCAACATCAATTGCTATGTTCATGGACTTGCTCCAGTCAGAAAATTCCAGTCGGTTAGCATCCCACCATTTACCAGTGCCTGAAACATCGGCTTCTCAGGACGGAAGGTCCGCAGCACCCCGTAAACTCATTTCAAAGATGCTTGGAATCCTGAGTAGCTTCCAAAGCCGAAGGAAAACTGGAGCTGGCAGAGGGTGGGGAGAACATAAAAGCCACTAGGAGTGGGGGAGGAAGGGAGAAGGGAACAGGAAAAGGGGGGCGTGACAGAAAGGAGAGCAAAAAGGAGTTTTCCCTCAAAACCTGTGCATCAATCTCCATCATCCCCACGAGTTCACCTGCAACCCAGGATTGTCCACAGGGGGTTCCCAGGGCCATTTTGGTGGCTCTCAGCCCACGTCAGTCCTCAATTTCATTCAAACCAGGGAAGGCGTTTCAGTTCTAGACTCCAAACAAGAAGTGATTTTTATCACCAAAAAGAATTAAAATGCCTCACTCAGAGTCACCAAGTGCAAGGGAACAGGAATTATGGCAGAAAGAATGCATCCCAGGGGGCCACGCAGGGCACCTGAAACACAATCGGTAGCATCCTATAGCCACCCCGAAGGGACAAGGGGGTGGCAGCCACCTGTGACCCAGTGCCTTGACAGGAAGCAAAGCCTTCCTTGGAAACCAGCTGTGGACACTGCATGGTGCGTAAATCATCTCTGAGAAAGGACACAAGCAAGCAAGACATTAGGTGCTCTGCCATGGTTGGACAGCCAGGTCGGGGCAAGCCACACGCCATCTACCACCAGTTTCCTGATGAGACTGCCACTTCCCATTGAATATGTCACTGCACACAACTCTGTGTTTGTATGTATTAATGTGTATGTATTTCTCGGATCTCAGCATGCATTCCTTCATTAACTAACCCTTTTGTCATTTTCATAATGTCCATGTGTCATACTGTCCAATCTCCCCCTCTGGCTGCTAGACAGTGACACAGTATTTGGTAGCCTCAGTAAATCCTACTAGACACTTAGAGGTAAGACTCTGGTTCCAGGACATTCTTTGTGTGAGTCTATATTTATAGAACATTTTCCTGTATGAATGTGCTATAAGTTATAGTGCCTGACAAGTTAGAAGAAGCCATACAAATGCTTCTTTTTCATCTGTGGGAAGCTGCCAGCAGGGCAGAACATGGCAGGCAGAGCTGGCTGCAGTCCTCTGGAACCAAACACACTTCAGCCTCAAACCCAAATGGAAGGAAAAATCTACATGCTTTATCACTAAGTGGCCGCTTTCAGGAACATGAAGAATTGCTGAAGGAGGCAGACCTTTCTGGAGGTCAATTATTATTGGGTTTGTCTCCGTGTAACTGTCTGGACTCAGAGTTTTTTGGTGAACGGGAGTGAGAATCTCCAAGGTTAGAAATAAAGCTGCCATAGTGGCAACTGACCTTGGCCCAGGACCCTTTCCCCATTTCAGACTGGATATAACAAGATTAAAAGGGGGGAAATTGTACAAATAAATGTACATCTAAGCTGATGAAATCTTGAACATAGATGTTAATTGTATGAGAAAGGACTAATATTCCTTGCATTAAAGAAAAACAAACTTGCTTCCATAAGGAAGAACTTTAAAAAAAAAAAAAAACAGGTTACAGATTCTAGAAGACACAAACCATTTCAAGCCTTAAATGTTACTTGTTTCTTATTGTAGAGGATCATGGTATTGAAGGAGACCTTAGGGGTAATGTAGACCAACCCCTTCATATTACGATTAAAGAAAATGAAGTTCAGAGAGGTGAAATGACATGCGAAAGTCACCCAGGTAGGAGGTGGCAGGGATGAAATCTGGGCCCAGGCCTCTAGGCTGCTCATCCCCTATCTGCCCTTTTACACCACACTGCCTCCATCCCAGGTCTCAGAGTTTTGTCTTCCCCATACCTGGTTTTCCTGATAATACAGACATGACATACCCAATAGCAACTTCAGAAGGAATTCCCAGGTAAAAACCACAATGACTGTCCTGAGCTGATAAACTCATCAATACAGTGGGTTAAGAAATTCATGGAATTCTTTATCCATAGCATGTGGAACATGCTAAAAAGTTCACTAGTGGCTCTGAAAATGTCATGGAGGATGAATCCTCAGTGAGCTAAAAAGGAGGATTAGAATGTGTGGGGGAAAGGATTCAGGCCTTTGTGACGAATGGCGATGTATATGTAAGTAGCAGAAGGGGCAGCCTGAGTCCCTGAATGGCAACCATGAGCTGAGACCTCGCCTCTCACCTCACCATCCCACACTGGACTTGTAGCATGAGCGAGAAATTAAAGTTTGTTACTTTAATCTGCTGAAATTCGAAGGATGTTTGTTACTGCAGCATAACTTAGCCTATCCTGACTGATACAAGCCCCTAAAAGGTACTCGGTAAAAGATGGTTATCATTATTAAACCTTCCCAATGCATACTATCAGAGATTGAATGGTAGTCTAGAACACACCATTGTTTTATGGAGAAAGAAAAGAAGGGTAACCTAAAACAAGCCAGTGTTGAGATCAGACTCAGAGAACTTAGGAAGTGCTCAGATAAAAACCATGAGGAAATTCTAGTTATAAAACACATGCCACCCTCTGGTCTGTTTTCTAAGTGCATCCTGCCTCTAACATACTGAGCTAGACCTTTTTCCTCCTACCCAGAATCCTCTCCCTTACTCACTTGTCAGTTCAAATTCCACTTAGTCTTCAGAGTCTAGTGCTAGTCCCACACACTTCCCTCAAATTTCCTAATCCCTCTTGCCTCTGCTATGTGCAAAGCAGGTGCTTCGGCAATTATTGCTTTTACTTTTCATTTTATACTTAAACATTTGGTAGAATCTGTTTCAGGTGTGTCAATCTTGTTTCTCTAACCAGTCTCCAAGCCTCAGGAAGACACCATGTGTTTTACTTCTTTTACAGTCTCCCTCAGAAGTGATTCCAAGGGGCATTTTGACATTGATTTAAATGCCAGGGAAGAGGGAGGCCGAGGCGGGCAGATTGTTTGAGCTCAGGAGTTCGAAACCAGTCTGAGCAAGAGCCGAGACCCCATCTCAACTAAAAATAGAAAGAAATTAATCGGACAACTAAAAATATATAGAAAAAATTAGCCGGACATGGTGGCACATGCCTGTAGTCCCAGCTACTCGGGAGGCTGAGGCAGAAGGATCGCTTGAGCCCAGGAGTTTCAGGTTGCTGCGAGCTAGGCTGACGCCATGGCACTCACTCTAGCCCGGGCAAAAGAGTGAGACTCTGTCTCAAATAAATAAATAAATAAATAAATGCCAGGGAAGAGAGAACATGGTTTAATCCTTGAAGCTGAGGACATTTTTTTTCTATTACTTTGGAAGAAAGTAGGGAAATTCCCTAACTGGGATTTAGAGTAATACCTTAATCTTGCTAAGTATAAATACTCTTTATTTAGGTGGAAATAAATCATTATAAACCCTAAATGTCTTTGATTCAGCTTTGTTCAAATTAGAATATAAACCAGAGATGACAAGTCGTTTAGCAGGAACCCTGAGAGAAACCACAAGAAAGCATTTGAGAGAATTTAAAACACATCATTAAAAATTAGCATTTGTTTTGATAGATAAAAAGTTAAGTATCTACATATCGGTTATCCTAAACTTTAAGCTAAATCTGTACATATTCTGTATCTTGAAATCATAAAGTTAGGTTTTGTCCAAATCTGTTTAAGTACAACACAGAGCTTTTCTATAACACTGAAGGTTTGTTTTCATAATTTTTTTTTTTTTTTTTTTTTTGAGACAGAGTCTCACTCTCTTGCCTGGGGCGAGTGCCGTGGCATCAGCCTAGCTCACAGCAACCTCAAACTCCTGGGCTCGAGCAATCCTACTGTCTCAGCCTCCCGAGAAGCTGGGACTACAGGCATGTGCCACCATGCCTGGCTAATTTTTTCTATATATGTTTTTAGCTGTCCGATTAATTTCTTTCTATTTTTGGTAGAGATGGGGTCTCGCTCTTGCTCAGGCTGGTGTTTTCATAATTTTAAAGATTGTTGGCATGTAACCTGGAAGCTATAAATATTTGTTACTGTAAATTTTATTTGTTAAATGCAGACAAAGTAGTTTTTCAGGTACAGATGAAAACTATATTTGTCATGAGAGGTTGATCCCACAGAGACAACCTCACAGAGAGAACCTTCTGGTCACAACTGCTCTGATCTGGCTCTTACCATTCATCCTGTATAAGAAAAATGCTGTGCAGATTCTCTTTAAGTTAAGTGAGTGCATTCCTCCTTATAGGAATTTATTTTATAAGTAAAGTAAGTTAGCTCCAATATACTCAAAACATGGTACACAATATTCATTTTCTTCAACATATATTACAATAGAAGCACTCTTGACCTGTCCCCACAAAACCAACTCAGAATCTTCCCTATCTGTGCACTTCTACAGCTTAGTTTATTTTCCCCAGGAGTCATTTGGTTTGTTCCTAAACCAGGTCATATCAGTTGCACAAGTTATTGAAATGATATAATTTAATTGGAAATTAGGCAAAGCCATGAAATGTGTGCACAGAAAGAAAATGGGTTTTGATAAAAACCAAGTCAATAAAGGTTAGGTGCTATTTTTAAATACTGTTGCATTAGGTATGGGTGAAATAACTGCAAAAGAGAATAACAAAATCACTAAAATCTAGAGGTGTTCAGCATTTAGATTGCTTCACAAGTGTCAAATTCTTGCTCCATTTTGAAGAAAACAAAACTGGAAAGACTGGGTGATGTAGCTTAGATGAGTTTTTGCAAGAAAGACCAGAACTCCAGTCAGGGGCCATACACACAACAAAAGATTGGCAAATGAATGTACCTGCATATTTTTTCAGTATAAATAGACTGTGTATGTATATGTTTTTGTGATTCACTGCGTGAACCACCTTTTAATGTATATAACTGACTAAGTACTGCAAACCAGAGACTTTGAATATGAGGCTTCTACTCCACTTGTTAATTAAATAAATGGCTGTAGAGATTACACAAGGGCATAGTTAGAGACAGTGCAATGTTATTAATCAACTCGGAAAGGTGCTAGAGATTAATGTCAGTGAGTAGCTGGAGGAATATAAACATAAATCAGGGTGTGGACAAGGTAGAAGAGATGACCCGTAGCTTCCTTTACATTTATTTTCTCAAGAGCTATAAATTTTTCCACCTTTAAAATTTTTTTTAGCATTCATCATCTTTACAGCATAGAACAAGCACTTATTTACAAATGAAATAACACAAAAATCAATAGCAGGAGGAACCATTGGCTACTATCCTGAAAACAAAACATGGCTCTTCTTCAAGGTGTGGCTTAAGGAGTCCAAGGTGATCACACATCTCAGCACCACAAGGAAGTAGCTAGGTCTGGCTAGAGGGTGCTGGTAGGGGTGGGTCCAATGCTACAGGCTGTTGTCCAGGACACTGGGCCCCACGTGCTGAGGGCTCAGCCCAGCCAGCAGCCAGGCGATTCCAGCAGACAAAAGCCCATCATCATACTGGGCAGCCTCAGTTAAAGGTGAACACTAGTTATTAAACCTTCTACCCAAGTTTAGAAATCAACCATCCCAACCATCACTGGCCACATCTTAACCTGACACTCATGCCTCCCTGCAGGAGTGGTCTGTCACAGGAGGCGGGGCCGGGGGAGGCCAAGGTGTTTGCATTCTGAAAACTCCTATGAACAATTCTGATCCACTCTCGGATTAAGAGTTTAAGACTTCACAAGGGCCTGAATCCCCTGAATTTGCAAATGAGTGTGCTCATGTACAAATGTTCAGTATTCTGGAACGCTTGTCCCTAGCTTCCATCAAATTGTTTTCATCAAATTTGTGTAACTCAAAAAGGTAAAGAACCACTGTTGTGAACTCAGTCCAAGTCTCAGCTGTCCTGGTTACCTACACGGCCCTGAGGAAGTGTGAGACAAGGCCGAACACAAGCGCTCCCCGTGCGTAGCCCTCCTGTTGTATTTCTCGCTTTCTTTCGCTAAATTTTTTCCTCTAGACTCCAATCCGTTCCTATTTCTTCACTTCTATTTTTAAATCAAAAAGTTGGGTTTTCAAAATAACTGTAACATAAGAATTCTTCAAATAAAGGACACAAAATTAAATTTCCAATTTCCCTTTCCCTTCTCCCATTCCTGTATGGTTTGATTATTATTATAGAACATTTTTTTTAAAAACCCTAAGAGCACTTTCTGTTTTTCCTATTAAGTTAATGACCTGACCAAATGTACATGTCTTTATTTTAATTATCAGTATCGTGGCTTACCTATGTTTTTAAAATAACAAATTACACATGTAGGTAGTGCTCTTTTCTCCTGTTTCTTGTCTCAACACATCAACATAACAAGGAAGGATACAATGTTATATGTGTTAAACAGGCTCCAATCTGTGCCGGTGGTTTGGTTTTATAAATAAGAACATTCCCTGTCCAGGAATAACGCCCAGGCATTCAGATTTTCCAAAACAACTCTCTGTAACCAGGGTACCCAAATAAATTCAAGCATTTCCATTTCAAAACCATCGTAGCTATCTGTTCCTGATTGAATTTGCTCTAAGTGCACATTAGTTAAATAAGCCATCTTTTACTATTTCTGTGCAAAATGAATATTCACTATTCAAAAGAATATGCCCTATCATAATTACACAACCAGTTCAAATTTGTTTTTAAGCAATATAAGACATACTTGAAATTCCAACCTGACAAAATAGCTAAAATTAAGCTTTAAAATACTTTAGTTGATTTGGAAAATATTTAGGAAGCCTTAATATCAAACCTAAAATCTATAGTAATTAACACATTTTTCTGAGATCCAGGTTTCAGCATAGAGGTAGTCATGGCACAGAGTAGAAACAACACTATATCTGACCTTGGCTGACCTGGGTTATAAACACAATTTATCTTGAGCCAGTAATTTAACCAGATTCCCTCTTGGTGGAGTGGAAATAACATCCACCTCACTCATAAGAGTATTATAAGAACCACTTGGTATAACAACAGAGCAAACCTTTGTGAGCTGGGAAGACCTGTCTAAAAGCAAGGTATTGGTATAACTGCTGTTCCCTTTAACACAAATGCCCAATAGAATGTATAGGATGCTGCCTGCATGCAAGTCCTTACGAATGAGGTGACAACAGTGATTTGGCTGAGAACGAAGGCAAGGAAGAAGAGCCGAGGTAGCCAAAGTCCTTAGCTGAACAAGAACTCACTCACATATGAGGTGCAGTGGACCGACAGATGCTTGGCCACATCTTCTGACAAACCCCTGGTGCTCTGTGTCAGTGCTTTGTGCGAAAAGCTGACGCACTAGGAGGCGAGCAAGCTCAGAGCAATAGCAGCTTAAAGCGGCCTCTCATCTGGCACAGGGCAAACTCCTAGGTTTCTAATGCAGGGCTGTGTGTGTCTGGTTCGGCAATGCATCTGCCGGGCCTGGGGAGCTGTCAGGAGAGGGAGCACCAGGAGGTTCACCAGGGGCCAGGAGACCATTCCTGAGAGGCCAAGCCAGGCGCTACCTAGAGAAGCAAACACATGGGCTCCACGTTTCTGCTGAACACACCTGTGCCCACCAGTGAGCACCGTCAGGCTGAGATCCCAGGGTGCTCTCTCAGTTCCTTTATTTGAACAGAGCAAAGCATGTAGTTTCACACCTGTCATTCATTCTGTGGGCTTCTGGGTATTTTTTAAAACTGAGATATAATTCACATACCACAGAATTTACCATTTTAAAGTGTACAATTCAGTGGCTTTTAGTATCTACGCAGGTTTGCAACTATCGCCATTATCTAATTCCAGAATATTATCTTCACCTCAATAAGAAACCTTGTTCCTAGTAGCAGCCACTCCTCATACCCTCCCCCCTACCTCAGCAACCTTTAATCTACTTTCTGACGCTATAGATTTGCCTATTCTGGACATTTCATTAAAATGGAGTAATGCAATGTGTGACCTTTTGTGACTGTTTTCTTTTACTTACCATCATGTTTCGAGGTTCATCCACATTGTGGCATGTATCAGTACTTCACTCCTTTCCATGGCTGAATAAGATTCCACTGTATGGATATACCACATTTTGTGTATCCATTCATTAGTTGATAGACATTTGGGTGGCTTCCAACTTTTGGCTATTCTGAACAATGCTGCTATAAACATTCATGCACAAATTTTGTGTAAAAATATATTTTCAATTCTCTTGGGTATACACCTGGAATGCAATTGCTAAGTGATTTCTGGGCTCTTCTGAACCCTAAAGTTCATGTCATCACCCTCTGTGTGAGCCCATTTCCATGGTAGACAGAAAGAAATATAGTTCACCAGGGACTCCAAAAGTCAAAGGAGGAAATGAAGACATATGTGAAGGAAAAAAGGGGTTTTGCATGAAGCAATATATTGCTGCTCCCAAAATACCACTAATAACATATTTCCCATGCACCATAACACAGCATGTAATGACTGCTTACTACGTTCGAGGCGCTGTACTGAGCACGTTATATGCATTGTCTAATAGTAGAGAGAATGGGGAAACATGATTACTGAAAACAAACACTGATTGCGGCCAATTCTGCCTTCCGCCAGCAAGGCATAATTCACGTCTAGGCCAGGCCTGGATGAAGAGGGAAAAACAAAGGATGCTAAATTGGCTGAGTAAGAAAAGGACATGTGTTTGGCATTTGTCTGCTAGAAGCTCAAGAGAGCGGGATGGGGAGTGGGAGTGTGAAACCTTGAAATGGAAGAAAAGGACTGATGTCTAGATGACAGAAGGCGGAAACAATGGGGCAGGAGCCTACAAAGAAAAGACAGCCTGTAAGAAATCCCAATGGACAAGAAAACTTCAAGTCATCAATTTTAAGTTGATTTCTGTTCAGAACCGCATTGATCTCTTCTTCCATTTCTGAGAATTCAGTAAGGCCTGTGTTGGTGTCACTCTCGAAGGTTAAAGAAGTGGGCAGTGCAAAGAGCACACGGCAGTGGCCAGAGGTGAGACACTGAGCTAGCAGCAGGAATTCAGACAAGGGTGACGGGAAATGTAAGCCCTAGATATTATCAGAATATTTGAGGGAAGAAAAGATACTCAACTCATAGCACATGGCTCAAGACATTTTAATTTAAGTATTAAGGGAAAGGGTGACCTCTTCCAGAAGCTGGAAGAGATGGGATCATCTGACTTTCATAATATAATCTGTCCAACAACCTCACAGTTGTGTTAGAAAAAGTGGGCAAAACCAAGATTTATCACTTTAATGTTCACTGCAGCCTCTTAAGACCTTCAAGACTTTATGGTGACATTCCCATGAATGGTCAGAGAGTATCAAAACATTCTCCCAGTGCCCTGTTGGAAGTCTAGGACTATTCTTCTCATGCTGCAGGTGGAAAAACTCTAGCACGAGAGTCTCCTGTACTTGATTGGGTCCACTGAAGTTTTTTTCTCACCCCCACCCTTGGAACGGTCACGGTTAGGTGGCCCTGAGGCCACTTCTACAGCAGGGGTTGGTAAACATTTTCTGAAAATAGCCAGATAGTAAATACTTTAGACTTTGTGAGCCAAGAGGCAAAATCAAGGACATTAAGTACTTATGCAACAAGAGAGAAGACAGATTTCCCCAACACTTTTATTGATAAAATTCAAAATATAATAATAATTATGCACAATTTTTAGTAATACAGATCTAATGCGAAGAATGAAATTTATTTTTTGATAGCATTTTGCTTTACTGGGGTTCAAAATTTGTGTTTCCTAACATCAGATTGATTGCAAAGGTTTCTCTGCAAAAACCATTCTTAGCTCATGGGCCATGCAAAAACAGGCGCAGACCAGTTGTGGCCCTTGACCTCTGTTCTGTAGTCAACATTATCTGAAGAAAGTGAATGCTGGGTTATCTGTGCTAAGAGTCTATAGTGTAATACCCTGATTCGGAGATTAGAGACCTCAAAGGGACTCTGGAGTAGTACCCAAGAGATTCAGCTCTTCCTCAAACCCATTAGTCTAGCACCCCCATGACAGAAATAATCATTCTTTCAGCCACTATTTACTGAGCACATACTATGTACCAGAACTATCATAGTCACTGGGGAAATGGTGGTAAGACAGATGAGCTCCCTACCTTCATGGGGGATGAGGCTGCAAACAAAAATTAAAGAAAGTAAAAATTGTCAGAAAGTGATAATGCTATAGAGAAAATGAGAGAAGGTATTAGAAGAACGGGACTAGGGAGCTACTTTGGATAAAGCGGTGTAGTAAGGAGTTCCCTTTTCTCCATATTATTATCAATCTTTGTTTTATCAGAGGTACTGTATTTCTTACAATATGATGGGGATGAACTAGAATACCATTGTGTTTCCATTTGCTTCCCCTTCTTATTAGTAGAATTGATCATCTTTATATATATGTACAATTTGGTTTTTTAGCCTTTCAGTTTCCCTCTTCTATTAATTACTGGTTGATTCCATGTTTATTTTTCTGTTGTTTGTCTTTTTTGTTTTGTTGGTGTTCTTTCAAAGTTTTGGATGTTAATCCTTTATTAGTGATATACATTGCAAATATCCTTTCCAAGACTATGACTTGTATTTTAACTTTGTGGTGTCTTTTGTTTACAGGATTTTAATTTTTACCTGGTAAGTAATCCACTTTATATCAGACTTGGTTGTCAGCTCCCTTCTCAGCAGGCAAACAGAAAGAGGCATGGATTTTGAGTTCAAACCTTCATTTCATCCCTTACAGCTATGTTTTGCCCAAATTTACTAACGTCTCTGAGCCTTGACTTCCTCATCTGCAAAATTAGGACAATTCCTACCTCACAGGTTCATTTTGAGAATTAAATGAAAGCATATATATAACTTCCCTAGTACAATGGCCCCCTCCCAGCCCACTCTTAAATTAGAAGCTTCCTGAAGGAATTATATTCCCCATAACACTATGTGCAATGTTGATACTTAGACTTTGTTTATTGCGTTGATTAAATTGAGTTTATCTTTAAAATGCATATGAAGTACCAAGTATAATAATATGCACTGGTCAATATTACAGGCATGAGCCACAGTACCCAGCCAACACCCCTATACCTTTTTGACAATCACAGGCTAATGTCCTGGCAACACAAGGTTGAACACAGACCAGATTCATTTACTGAACTGTTTCCATGTACCAGGACACCTGCTAAGTGCTTTCACCAACATGTTCTTGTTTAATCTTCACAACAATCCTGTTAATTATTACTAATTTTTTACAGACGAAGAAACTAAAGTTCAGAGAGGGTATTCCACTCGTCCACATTCAGTAAGCAGGAGAGCAGAATTTAAACTTACGACCTCAAGTGTAAAAATATGAGCCCATCTTACAGGTGAGGCTGCATCATACTGAAGTATTTTTATGACATTTGTAAATCTAGGTAAACAGGTCTCCAAGGATCCCACGTGTGCATACTGAATAAAAAGAAGTCAGAAGTATACACAAGGTGCCAACTTATTGCCAAAAGCTACTTGGAAATAGGATTATCTATAAGAATACATTTAGACAGAGAAACAGTTAATATTTAAATATATATATATTCACATACATTGATGCTAGGGACTGGGATTATTAAAACAAAAACAACCTTATACTCTATTTTTAGGTGCTCATGTCCAAGGGCTAGTTGAAATAAGAGAATAAAATATGAGAGAAACAAAATCCAAAGGGCAAACCTGCACAAAAAGTATACTGAATAAAGAATGCCAAGGACTTGACTTCTTAGGGTAACTTAGAGAAAGTTTTTCTTTTCCCTAAGTTTTTCTTCCCTATCCTTGAATGGCTTCCAGGATAGGGAGAGAGCCCTTGGGCTATGTCAAGGGCAAGTGGCCAGAGCTGGCTGATGCTGGCTGATCCAGGGTGAACATCAGAGACCCAGCCCTGGAGTCCAGTGAGGCGAGATGCATTACAGCAGCACTTGAAGAAGGTCAGGAATTCAGAAAGCTGGGATTTCTAAAGCAGCTCTAGTCCTCCTTTCTTCCACAGGGTGGTCATCAACTCTTACTCTAATTCAGTGAGAAATCCCTAAGGTTTCCCAATAAATTTCTTTAATTCTTTTTTTCCTCTTTTTTTTTTTAAGTTAGGCCAGAGTCCAGTTTTCTTATTTATACCCAAAAGACAAAGCCAGGTTATTACTTGGGTCCTGGAGGATCCAATTAACCTCCCATTAAGTGGCGCTGGGGACTGGACTTCTCACACTGCACCAACTTTCCTGCCAACCCCGGCAGTGGGATTCAAGGGAAATTCGGCTAGAGGGTGGATCTTCCCCGTGATGTAGGGAGTGGACAAGTCATTCACCGTGGATACCCACCCAGCTTCGTCCTGGCCTGAGGGGAAAACGGGGAGAAGTACAGCACTTGCATGGCAACTACAATTCCTTTCTTTCCCTTTCCCTGCCTATTGCTCGAGCCCTCCCCTCACTAAAGCGTATGCTCCGCGAGAGCAGGGCATCGTCTTTATTGCTGGATGTCTAGAGCCTAGGAGGGCGCCTGGCACCCAGTGGACGCTCAGCCAATATTAGTTCAATCGTGAATGAACTCTGCTGGGTCCCACTTCACTCTACGCGGGCTTTGAAGGATGCGACCAGCGGAGCCGCCTCAGAGACACTGGGGTTAGAGAAGAAGCGGAAGACTTTGGAGGGCCCAGCGGGGTGTCCTGCGACCCCAAGCGGAGGGCCCGGCTGCGCGGTCCTGGAGGGGATTCCGGCCCAGGGCCCAAGACCGCACGGTTCGCAACTTACCTTCCAGCGGGGGCGCCCGCGCGGGGCGCAGCAGCTCGGCTCCGGCGTCCCGCTCCCACCCACCCCGGCGGTGCTCTGCGCTAGCTGCGCACGTAGGTCACCTGCCTCCTGGCGCCGCTGGGCTGGCCAGGCGCGGGCGGCAGGTGCGGCCCCGGCCACCTGAAAGCCGGGGCCGGCGAGGCGCTGCGGGAGGGGGGCCCGGGCGCGGGCCCGGTGCGCGGCAGCTCTGCGCAGAGCCGCAGGCCGAGCAGCAGCGCGGCGCCCAGCAGACCCCGGCGCAGGGCGCTGCAGCCCCTCCCGGGCTGCCTGTCCCGGGCCATGGCGGGGGCTGGGCCCCGGGGACGCGCTCGGGGTCCTGCCGGCGGCGCCCGGCCGGCAACAGGGATGTGGCCCCGCGGGCCCGAGCTGCCAACTGTGGGAACTCCCCCGCGGGCCGCGGCGCGGGCTCAGACCCGCCTCCCATCCTCCTCACCGAGGAAGCCTTGGCGTAACCTTATCCTGCCCAGCCAAGCGCGCCCTGCCGCTGGAAGGGGCGAGGGGCGGTGGGCCAGGCGCCGGCCCGGGGCTGCGCGCCCCACCCCGCCCGGAGACGTGAGCGGCCGGCTGAGCAGGGCTCTCTGAAAAGGCGCCCTCCAGCCCGGCCGCCAAAGTCTGGCCGAGCTGAAAGAGACAAGGCCAGAAACAGTGAATTCCTAATGGGATCCTGAGCTGCGACTTCATTTTCTGGTATTATGAATCCCCCCCCAACACACACACACACACATACATAGTGTGTTCTCCCATTTTTGCGCTAACATTTGTGGATTTGGTTTAGCCTTCCTCTGCCCGGGATGTCTCTCAGGCATAGGGCTGGGGTCTCCCTTATCTGAACCGCCAGCAATGCTTTGCATGGGATGGGCTTCAATTATGTGTCTGAAATTGTTGGCAAACAACAAACATCACACCCCAATTCTGCTGAGGTCAGATCCAAGATACCACATTTCTCCCAGCAGACCACGTTGCTCATCCGTCCTAACCTAAAAAGAATCAGTCAAACCTCTGTTGGCTGGCTCACAGATAATCCCTCCAACCTGGCACCTTTTTTCCCTGAAGGAACTTGGGAAGAATCAGGGAATGCATCACACAAGCCATTGGGGGAAAGAACACACCCAAGGTCAAAGATGCTGGTGTGGGAAGATCAGAGCAGGCACAGGGTGGAGACTGCAGGGGCTGGTGGCTCTGAGGTAAACCCTAGGCCCCAACGCCCCTGGGCAGGAAGTCCTGACAAATAGATGTAAAACACACACACACACACACACACACACACACACACACACACACACACGCGCACGCGCACACACACACACACACACACACACACACACACACACACTTTCTTGGATGTGTTCTGAAAACACATCTGAGGCATTATTAGAAAGGTTTATTTATAGAC
>RJWJ010023577.1:0-25681 GCA_004363605.1 Indri indri | reverse complement strand
CTTCAAGAAAGATGCTAACTAACTCAACCTGCTGTCCAGTAGAAAGCAACCAAAACCAACACTGGGAAATTTAAATAGAAATGGATGGTATGCGTTCATTCATTTATTTGTGTATCAAGAAGATACTGGGTTTCTCATGGATTCTCTAGGAGACCTGCAAAGCTAGGCTTGGGACCTCATCATCAGATACGATGCCCAGCCACGCACAGCAGAGCTGGTCTGGCGATGAGGCCTCTGCTGCGATGCTAGAAGAAAACAGCAGCCTGGAAACTGGAAGGAACCGTCACCACTGTCACCCTCCTCACTGGAATGGACTCCATGCATTCCCCACATCTCGGTAGCCCTAGCCGCCAAGTTAAGTCTGGAGAGGGTGAACGGGACAGCAGAGCCTGGATCACAGGCCTAAGTCCTGGGTTCAAGGCAGGATGGAAAATCAAGTATCTGGCATTTTCGGCCTCTATGCCTCACAAGCAGGGGATTCTACAAGGGTATTCCGATGCTAACAGTGTCAAAACCTTAACAAAGACGCAAAAACAATGAAATACGTAGCAATTCTTCTCCCATTAATGATTTAACAAAGCCCAATAATTGAAACAGAAGGCAAAAGGTGAGAAAATTAAAGTTGGCAAAATAACTTCTCTATTATGATGGGGAGTATTTGCTTCTACGAATCCCTTCTTCAGGAAGAAACCTGGCAGTCAGTCACTCACAAACGTGGGTAACACTGATCAGGAATTGCTGCCGTGGGCTTGAGACACGGCGGCTCTCCAATGAACAGACAACGGGAGAAAAAACTGAGGCAAAACCAGGGAGTTTCAGCTTGTATTATGGCAATGGGTTTTCAGGTCATTCTGTTGGGACACAAGTGACCAAGAATAACTTACTAGGATCACAGGACTGGAGGAAACCTCCAGCAGTTAAGAAATCCATCACCCAGTCTCCTCAAGGCCTGTATTTTCAAGAGGATGGCTGGCAGCTCCCTTTCTCCAAAAGCCTGGAGAGAAGGTCATTTGATACCTCCCTAGATAAGCGAGAATTGCAGATGGTCAAAATGCTTTTTGATAAGGTCTTGTTCTTTCTATCCATACTTCCCCCACCCCCAGTAGTGAAAACAGAGAGGAGGGGCTCACCGTCTCTTCCATCAATTTCATTGTGGTTTCCAAAGGACGGCGCTGGGGGTCAGAGCCAGGGTAACCTCACTCGCTACACAGTGATGCATCCACTGGGGCATTCCACACTCAGGGTGACACTGCAGAACACCAGACTTCCTCCAGGAAGTGTGAGCAGCTAATCATGCCCCTGGGCCAGGTGGGCACATGGAGAGAGAGAGATTAGCTTTCCCCCACAGCTGTCAAGCTGGGCCTCTCTCATTAACACCCACAACTCTCTTTCTTTCCTCCTTTTTTTTTTTTTTTTTAGGTCCTTTGACTGCAGCTCGGGTACTTGAAGTATGTCATTGAAAAACGCACAGATGGGATCTACCAGATCATGAGAATGCTTTCGCAGCTTTTCAAAGTGTGCTGGGTTTCTTTCCTTAAGAAGAAGAAAAAAAATCTTGTATTCTAATTTCTACCCATTCCCTACTCTCTTCCTGCTTTAGAAATAAACTATTGCAGAAGCCAGTGTTCCAAGTAGTAATAACCAATAGGGCAATAATTAAAATCTAGTTCTTTTGATTTTCTTTAATCCTAAAGCAGCTAATTGTGTCTGCTAATCATGTCTTCACAGTTCACAGAGAGGGCACAGCATCTGAAATATATTCAACATTAGCTGCAACCTACTGAAATTCAGTGTCAGGCCAGCACAGGGAGACAGCAGGGCAGGCAGGAGAGCGGCTGACAGGTTGTGCCCTGAGGGAAGATATGTCCTAAAGCAGGAAGGAGTAGCTTGGAGGAGGGGTCCTTTATCTTGTTATGAAAGTTCTGGACACGGGCTGGGGGTTTTAGTACGGAAGCAGCAAGACAATGAGGCATGGAGGAAGAGGACCAAGACCCCTGAGTCTGTCTGGGATGACCCTGTGGCTTCTTGAGCATTTCAATCAGTATCATCTATGATCCTCTGAACAGTATCAAAGAGGCAAAGAGGATAAGGTTGCTATTCTCTGGGCAGGCACTGTTCTCTTTTGTATGAAGCTGTCTCTTTGTGCAGAGAAGAAAGGGAGCTATGCCAAGGTCCAACAGTTCTATTTTTAATATAAGTTCCTAGTTCTGGACTTCAGGTGGCATCTGCCACATGCACTGGACCCAGTCAGGTCAGGAGCTGCACCCAAAAAGTGAGCCCCCAGGGAGCTGTAAACTAAAAATTTAACACACGCCCAGGATTTAGAATGGATGGGATTAGCAATCTCCCCAGAAAATACCCAACAGAATTTATTTGTCATAGCTTTGCTGCTGATCATATTATGGCACTTCTTAAATCTCAGCAAGGGCCTTCCACAAAAAGAAGGCATTCACTCAGTAAACATTTACTCAGCACCTACTGTGCCCATGTGTCAGGTATAGAGCTAGGGGATGGGGGTGGAAGGAGAAGAGAGGATCTCAGATGACTAAGATAGACTGCTTACTGCATAAAATGCCACAATTTAAAATGCCACTAATATAATCTTGGATATTATGACATCTTTCCCAGGGACATGTTGGGACTGACAACTGGGAATGTTAAAAGAGAAACATTCAAATGTGTCAGTTTATCTCCAGCCCAGGAGGGCCACTACTGTGTGTTCTTTCAAGGGACATCAGGGTAACACAGCTTTACCCTGGGAGATCAGGGCACTGTGCCCCAGTATGAGCAGTGATGTGCCAGACAGCAATCAAAGTTTAAGTATCCATATAACAACAGAACCTTATCCCGAAGGGTCATTTTTATGGGAAGATTTAGGGGGCAAAGTTACATATTCTTAAAATTTTTCTTGCTGGTGGATGCACTCAAAATTCTGCTCTTCCCTGTGAACAATTTCATGCCGTTCCTGAGAGCCCAGAAGGAGTGGGAAATCTTTACATTTGGTGAGAGATGGATTGGATGACAGGGAACTGCCCTGAACCAGGCACAAAGGAGCCAGCAGAGGTGATGCCTGCCAGGGCTGTACACTTGTGGGTCCTCAACATCTGCAGGGACCCCATTAGTAAGTTTTTATAAAAATGAATCAGACTGTACACCTGGTGGTTCTGCAGGTTACTCTCTCACTTCAACACCAGTGTCCGGACTGAACAGAGCCAAGTAGCTTCTGACCTCCCTCCAACCTCCTCCCCAGCCTTAGCTTGGTCTAGGTCATCTTCTTGGCTATCCTCTGCTGCCAGGAGCAGCAAACCCTGTTGTCTGTGCTTAGCATCTCGTTGCTGACCAGCTGTAAGCTCCTAGATGCAGCAGAATTACTTTTCCAAGGTTGAGGCTATAGCCAGCTATCTGGTCAACCTCCATCAACCTCAACATCTACCCACCTTTACACCTAGATTTCCACCCCATCGCAGCCATGTGGGCCACTTCCCCCCAGCTGGCAGAGGGGAGGACAAGGTTGCACCTGCTCTCTTCCACCATGCAGGAAGCCGGCTGACCGAGCTGGGTTATACCCGAGCATACCAGCCATGAGGAGAACTTGCACAGCTCTGCTGGATCTACCCACACAGACCCCGTTCCTGTGACTTCCTGGAGAGCCACTTCCTAGGTAAGGAGGTAAAACTCATGGAGATGATGGGCGACCACCTGAGCATCCTCTGCAGGCCGGGCAAGGTCTTCTAAGAAAGGCTGGTCCCCAACCATGACCAGGAACCTCCTGAACCACAGAAGGTACTTTGTAACCACCCTGGGACTCTCCCTCCCAAGTTGTGAGACGAGCAGAGAAATACAGCTTTTTGCAGGGAAAAAAAGATTTTAGCAACCATTAGAAACAGTATTTGAAAATTTACCAAATATACAAAGAAATCACTTTGTCCCTCAAATTGATTTAAATTCCATAAGACGTAATAAAAAATTTGGACTCTGGAATTAGACTGCCTGTGTTCAAACCTCTTACAGCCTCATTTTGTTCACCTATAAAATAGCCAATATAAGATTATTTGCCTCATAAAGATTTTGTAAGCACAAGCTAAGCATCCCAAATCCAAAAATCTAAAATTCAAAATGCTCCAAAATCTGAAACTTTTGAACAGTGACATGATGCACCACAAGTGCAAAATTCCACATATAAATACTTCACGCAAACTTCATTTCATGCACAAAATTATTAAAAACACTGTATAAAATTATCTTCAGCCTATGTGTATAAGGAGTATGTGAAACATAAATGAACTTTGTGTTTAGATTTGGCTCCCATATCCAAGATAGTTCATTATGTATATGGCAAATATTCCAAAATCCAAAAAAATCCAAAACCTGAAACACTTCTGGTCCAAGCATTTCAGAAAAAGGATACTCAACCTGTACTAGGTGCACAGCAAAGTGCTTGGTACATGGTAAGCACTTACTGGCAATAAATATTAGCTATTATTATTATTAAATATTTATTCACGTCATGGAACTATGGTTCTATTTCTTACCTCAATGAACTCTTTATGATCCATCATAAAAACAGATCAAAAACTTGGATAAGTTGATTAAAATTACTATTCACCTTAAAGATAAGGGAAAGCTCATAAAATTGGCTTATTTTGCAGATGTTTCTTCAAGGCTGACTCTTAACAATTAACTGAAGACAGCACTATCAATATTTTTGCTATACATGGGAAAGATGTTTTGAGAAGTTAATGATATAGGTTAGTTGTAATGTAAACTCTGAAGTCGTAACAATGTACTTTTAGAACTCTTACATTAAAATTCATTGTTCTGCTTTGCACATTGAATGAGTTTTACACACGCATAATTTTATAACATTGTGCATTGGTCATGTGGAAAATCTTGGTTCAATGAGTTGTACGGATTTTCCTTATGTTAACATATTTCACTATACAAGGGTTGTCCAGAAAGTATCCAGACATGTACCTGTTCTCATCATATTAACAATGGCTGGATACTTTCCAGACAGCCCTAGTACATCAAAAAGCACATTTGTTAATATCGCCACTGATCTCATCAGAAAAGTCTTTAAGTATTTAAGTTAAAGTAGTTGTCAAGCTTCTGGTGGCAGTTACAAGTTTCCTAAAAACTCTAATTTTTGCTTGAAAGCTTAAATTTTATAATTAACAACAAACACCGTCATTTGTTTTCCTTGAAGTGACAAATTCACTCCATTTGTTTCTCAGAAAATGTCTGCCAAATACCCAAGTTTGAAAATCATAGTTTGTTTATCACCCATTCTTTAAAGCAATATAATGTTCTGTAAATAAAAGTAGCTTTGTGTAAGATAACCATGCTATTTGAAAAGGCAGAAGTACCATTCATATATTTCAAATCTATAGAGCATGAGAAAGACATGTACTAAGTGTTGAGATCTGGTAAAACTGCTCATGTCTGTTGCTTTATCAGAGACATTCTTAAGTGAAACTGTTATTATTATTATTTTTTTAACTGTGAGTACATGGCAGTGAAGAATAAAATGACTGCTAATCTAGTTTGGTAGCACTGCTTTGATTCCTGCTAAGGCACCTCTAGTTTTACCCTCCATGGTTTTTATACCTGTGCACTATCAACACAGTGAAAAAGACAAACAATGTTTTTGTATTATTGTGTAGATAGTTTTGATCTTGGTTAATGGATGCTGGGCTTTCAAAGACTGTACTTTGAGAATTGCTGCCTTAGGTAGATTCCTTCACCTCTCTATGCCTTAGTTTTCTCATCTGTAAAATGGAGATAATCCATAGTACATATTCCATAGGGCTGTGGTGAGGATTAAATGGAATAAATGATGTAAAGAATGAAGTAGAGCTGGCCCATGGGACGTGCCACATAAGGACTGGCTAAACGGGGATTAGGCATCATTTGAGACTCTTGGTTAATTCAGGTGTGATAAAAATCACCATCTTAATGGTTTTTTTTTAACAAAAAAAAAAAAGGAGAGAGAAAGAGCTTTTATCAGCCATCTCCACTAAGAACATTCTTCATTGAGTATTTCCCCAAGATTGTTAAAGAGACCAACTGGTCACAGACTCTATCAAATGCCACAACAACGAGCCCTCTCTTTGAGCAGCCCGGATCACTGTAATTTCCCCTGATGTGGCCTGAGAACATCACCCAGCCCACTTCTGCTGAGCTTTCTCAGCATCTCTTCTTAGGGGTTGCCTGGGAACCACTCAAAGCACTCGAGAAAAAAAGCTGACGTTTATATTCGTGTCTTTCTGTGCGTCTGGGTTCTCAAAATATTGTGACATCAAGAGAGAGAGATAAGAAATTGCCTGGTCCCTGAACCTGATGGGCGATGCCTGCTCTCTTCAGTTCAGCATGGTTTGCAAAACGAGACAGACTCAGGACAAAAACATCTGTCTCTTTAGCCAGTAAGATAAGAAACTGATTTTAGGGTTTTTTTTCCCCCTAATGGTACTAAGTTGAATTTTCTTTTAAATTAAAGCAGAAATGGATATATTATGGAATAAAATACAAACTTGTATGATTTTTTAAGACAAAACTTTTCTTGTGACGAAAGAAACAGAAGAACTTACTGAAATGCATGATTCTGGACTGCAAGGCAGGAGGCTGGCGAGTGGGAGGAGATGTAAAGGATTGTTATTAGGAAAACTGGTGAAATTGGAATGTATACTGTGACTACATAATACGAAGTTAAATTTCCTGAATGTGATCGTCTGTGCTTATGTAAGAGCATGCCCTTGTTCTTAGGAAATACATTGAAACATTTAGCAACGAAGGGGCATGATGTCTACAACTTACTCTAAAATGGTTAGAAAAAAACTGTGAGAGAGAGACAGAGAGAGAGAGAGAGAGAGAGACAGAGACAGAGACAGAGACAGAGACAAAGAAAGCAAATATGGCAAGATGTTAAAAAAATTGTTGAATCTGGACAAAGGGTACATAGGAATTCTTTGTACTATGCTTGTAACTTTTCTGTGAGTTTGAAATTATTTCAAAAGTTTTAAAATGTCATTTAAAAAAAACCACAAGACTTTTTTTGCTTTTGTTGCAAGCACTTATTAATGACATTGCTCACAAGGCAATCTGCTCCAGGTTTATCTCTTTGGCCTCAACCTATCCCATCGCCCCTGTCCTGCTCAGAGCATTGCAGCCAGGGGCCCTCCTCTCTGCCCCTTGCACAGGCCTCAATCTGTCCTGTTAGGCCTGTTGCGCTTGATGTTCCCTGGGCCTAAACACTCTTGCAGGCTCTCCTCTTCCCAGGGCTGCTCCGTACCACATTCTCAGAAGCTCTTTCTGATCATCCTCTTTAAAGCAGCCCCCTCACTTCCAGCCTTGACACTCTATATCCATTCCAGTTTTTTTTTTATTTTTTTAATAATATTATCACTATCTAAAATTATTTACAGTTATCTGTCTTCCTCCAATAGATTATTCTCCATGAGGGTAGAGATCTTATATTTTGGTCACCAGTACTTTTCCAGTAAACAGTGCTTGGAATAGTGCAGGCACTCACAAATAGTTGTTAGCTGAATGAATAAGCAGATGTCCCCAAGACCTCCAGGCGGCAGGCATTCAAACTCCTCCACTATTAGGGCCACTGGGTGTGGTAAGTACCCAATATCGATTTGTCGACTGAATGACAGTATGTAAATGAGCGGATAAATTTGAGAGTTTCTAACTCTAAAAAGAGCTAGATTCTGGAAGACCAGTGATCTCGGTAATTACGCACAGAAACCCACATTCAGCTTGGCTTAATATGGTCTTCCAGGCACGCTCTTTGACATTTACTCTCCACATAATCCCAGTCTGGCTTTTGTTCCATCACTCCACAAAAGTTTCCGTGTGAAGGTCACTCATGATCTGTGTGTTGCCAAACCCAACAAGCTTTTCAGTCTTTCCCTTTCTTGTCACTCTAAGCAACATTTGACAGAGCAGGCCCTTCTCCTTCAGGGACTGTTCTCCAGGTTTCCATGGCACTGATGACTTTTGGTTTTTCCTGATTCTCACTTTCCTTTGCCAGAGCCTCTCCAATCACTTCCTACCCCTGGTGGTTACAAAGGACTCAGTCAGGGGCCTTCTCCACTTCTCACGCCACACTCATTCCCTGGGTTGTGCTGTGAACCATTCTGGCTTCGAAGATCATTTCTAAATTGACACCTGAATGTATATTTCCAGCCCAGATCTGTTGTTGAACTCCAGGCTCGTTTATCCAACTGCTTAGTTGGTACAACCACTTGGATACCTCACAGAAATCTCAAAATGTGTAAAACTGAACTCTCGGTCTTCAGTACTAAACTTCTCCTTCTTCCATCCTCCTCACCTCAGGGAATGTCCACCCTGTAAACTCACTTGTTCTCTATCACATTGACTTCATCAGTAAGTCTCGATGATTCTACCTCCAAATGACACTTTATGTCTAGTCTACGTACTCTGATCCACCTCTAATGCCATCACCTTATCCTAAAGTACTATCGCCTCTCACCTTGCCTCACCCCACCTGTTTCCCACCTTCCATTCTCACTCAAGTCCGTTCTTTACACAGCAGCCAGAGTACAATCTTTGTGAAAGAGGATTCAAATCATGCCATCCCCCCACTTAAAATCCTTCAATGGCTTTCTCTGCCTGTAAGATAAAAACCAAAATTCTTAACACCGCCCGAGTAGTTCTAGTTCCTCCCACCCTCTTCACCCTCATTCCACAATCCTTCCTCTTGGCTTTCTACATTCTAATCACACTGATCTTCCTTCAGTTTCTCTAAAGTATAAAGATATTTCCCATTCCAAGGCCTTTGCACATGCCGTTTCTTAACCTGGGACATTTGCCCTCCAACTTTTCAGCTAAGCCCTCCATGAGATTTCATTTATAATGGGCATTTACTGAAAGGTTTTAAGTAGGAAAAGTACTTACAATCAAATGCAGATTTTATGATGGCGAAAGAATGGAAGATGCATTGGAGCCTACGCAGGACATAACAGCAGGCTAGCAGAACAGCTGGGGTAGACTGAAGCTGTGTGTGACAGAGTGAGGGCGAGAGGGAGGCGGAGGGAGAAAGAGAGGGAACAGGGAGGTCTACTCTACTAATAGCAACATCTCCAGGACAGTGAGGAATAGATGGGTTCTTGTCTCCTCGCTATCTGTCTTGGGAGACAGATTCTTTTAAGAACAATAATGAGAATCAGCAGGACTTGGTTGCCAGAGTAGAAATGCTGAGATGTCCCCCCCAGTTTCTGGTCTGGATGAACGGTGAAACCACTGAGGTGGGCGTTTAGGAGGAGATGTAATTGGTAAGTAGGAAGGGTGGGAGGAAGACACTGAGCTCCGTGTGGGGCATGCACCTGGGATAGGACTGGGACATCAGGTACAAATGTCCATCACCTGCTGTGATGGGGACGTGGGAGAATGCTAACAGTCGGAATCACTAGCATAAGAAATGAGAAAAGGAGCTGACCAGAAGCACGAAGAAAGACACCCCGAGGGGCACGAGATGGTGGAAGCCTTTGCAATCCATGGCACCACAGACAGGGAACTTCCTTTATGATGAGATTGTCATCAACACTTTATTAGAGACCATTTATTCTGTAGCCACGAGTTCATGGAATGTTCACAAAACACATGAAGCCAGCACAACTATTTCTGGAATGCAATGAAAAGATTAAATGAAAACACAAAACTCTTTTATGAGTATAATATACTACTTTGTTTAGAAGAAAATATACCTTTTGCTTGCCACTAGCATGAAGGTTGCTAAATAGAGACTAGACACTCATCTGGACACAAGGTGTTAATTTCTTCCCATTCAAAACCAAATTGCCTAAAGATTGCAGTCTTCCTTCATGTAACAAATTCTGATTCCCACTGGTGTGCCAGAACCTATTCTAGGAGCTGGAGATAAAGTGATAAGAAAGACATATTCAAGGCACTTACAAAATGCATGTTGGATGAATGGATTAAATCCAATCACTCTATTATATCACACTCTCAACGCTGCTCCCCAAGTCCATAGACATGATACTGTAAGTCAGCTTATCTTGATTAATTATCATGAACACTGCAAAAGTACCTGACAGTTAAGTTCTATGTTGAAGAAAACAGACATCCAATAAAATGAAATTTTGTATGCAGCAGTAGGAGAAAACAAGCAGCAGAAAGAGGAAGTTTGCATAACCTCTCTGGCAATATTATCCATGAGCTTTGCTTAAGTTGAGAAGAAAAACCAAGGCAGGGCAATTTGACCTTGGAACAAAATTCTTTCAGTTCAATTTTAGATGGCTAAATTACAACTTTGGGAAGAAACAGTTCTTGCTATGGAATGCTCTTCCCTGTGTGATTAGACTTAATCAGAATTTTTTGTACTTCAGAGTCAGGGAAAAATTCCAACCTATAATCACCTACTTATTGGGACACATTAAGAGTTCACAATGGATTTTTAAACACTCAGAGACTTCCAAATTAATTCAGTCTCATGATTTCACCCTTCAATGTGTTATGTTATAACAAGTAGATTTTAGTAAAAATTAAGGGAAAAAATTTCCTGGGGTTTTGTCAGAAGAAACACAAGTCAGCACCTACTAATTTTCATATTCTCTGGGGATATGCTTCTATAAAAATTAATAAATTATAAACATAATGAATGGTAAGTGTAAATGTAAGAACAGGCAAGACAGTTTCATCAATTTTAAGAAAACTATCGCTAACCTCTTGGTTTGGAAGTGTGAAGTCCCCCAAGTAAAAGAAGGGCTGGCTGGGTGCTTCCCAATGCCTGCCAACAAAACGTGATTTACAGCTCCTATTCGGGGGCAGTATGGTCAATAAACTTCACATGGATTTAAACTATAGTCCTTTTTACACAACTTGCTGCTTTAAGTCTATGGACTATCTTTCGAAGATCTAAATTAAATGTGGACAGAAGAAAACTAGACAACCCTATGGTCACAAAATTAGGTGACTTCAGAGAGACGATGTCAGTTTTCTTTATGTGCATGAAGTCTGCACTCACAGGGAGACCAGGAATCTGCTGAGAAGAAGCAATGAAATGATAAGTCGTAGGGCCGAAAAAAATTTCGGAGCTCGTCATGGTGATGGAAACATAAAGCTCGCAGTTCTAAAACTGTTTTCCAGATTGTATTCTTTAAGAAAGATACCTATTATTTATGCTTTCGAAAAAAGTCAGTGACGTCCCTACACAGTCCATAATGAGTTCTGCAGATTCATGGAATTCCTTTCTTAAAATCATTTCCTTTCCCTGAACTTTTATGTTTACACCATCCATCTTCAAGCTTATTTAAATTCAGACTGGGAACAGGGACCATGTTTATATCTCCTGAGCTGTGCTCATCAACTTCCTAGTAGCTCCATAAATGTGTATAACAGCAATATTAATAATGTTAATGAAGCACTGCATAAAAACAACAGAGTGTGGATCAGTGTTTCTTCCATTTCCTTGAGGTATAGCAAGAGCCTTTGTAGAATTTCTACCCTTTGTAGAATTTTCTACCCTCATGGGAGGAAAATGGTCACAGGTTCCCTGTCAAAGTTTTGGATAGTCACTCAGAGGCAACAGGGTTTGGACAACTGGTCCTTAGACTTTCGTGTATTTTGCCAAAGGCAGCAAAAAAATTGGTCATCATTTCACATGCGGCCAGGTTCACAAACCATCAGGTCTTGCCAATATGCCCAAGGACCACATCTATGCTCTGTACCCTAAATATGGAAACCCTAGTCTTAATGTCTTCAACCCTTGAGTTTTTATATCCTTTTTGATTATAATTAATGCCCATGGAAGCAGATATAGAAGCTACACACTCTTTTAACAGGTATGAGCTATCATCAATTATTGTTGTAACTTTCATTAAAATATAAAAGCAGTTAAGGACCAAATAGAAATAGTAGCACTTATTAATATCATCTAAAATAACAATGAAAGTGGTCAGATGTTACATGTTCATTCAATTGCTGATGAAGCCAGACCAATATCTCAAAGCCGGATTCCCTGCAGAATATTGATTTGAAATATCAGCAGCAAAGATCATTTGATTAGAGAAGATTTAAAATGAGTACCAGGATTTTACTTTCCAAGGATCCATCTTTGAATTTTTGTGGGTGGTTGTTTTATTTCCAGCCTTGTAAAAAACATAAGATCACCTGAATGAAGGAGGCGTGAGTCTGGAACGAGGAGTAAAATTATGATGAAACATTTGTGCGTGGCATTAAAGTGAGTGGAAGCAAGCCACATGCCGTCTGGTTTTATGTCACCCGTCCTTGGAGAGCCCGGTTGCTCTCCAGAGCCCGCTGAGGCCATCTCCCTGGGACACAGTTCACCCCGAGGCCTCTGAATCAGTGTCAGGGCTGTTTTTCTTCTCAGAGAAGAGCAAACAGACACTTGCCCTTTTATAAAACCTCTGGGATGAGTCACAAGTAAAATCCGTTGGCGTTCTGAGGTGGTGGGTGGAAATCAATGTGTTGGGCAGAGTGATGCTGTCGCCGCGCCCAGGCAGCGTGGGCTGGCTGTACGGTCGTGCCACATGGAGAATCCCTGGCTCTAGGGTTCCTGCTCTGCGTCTCACCAGGCACACAGGACTCCCACTCAACTTCCAAAGGGTGCTACCCACCCTGGAAAAAATCTAGCCCACTGAGTAGACGGGAAAACACACAGCCAGGGAGACAGATGGCTCAGGAAGAAGCAATCTGGAATAATAGTGGGGGTGTGGGAGTGGAAGTGTAGGCTGGGCAAGGAGATCAGAGAGAAAAGAACGGGCGTCAGTATGTGGCGACAGATGACACAGTGTTGTTTGGGACGAGCAATTGGAGGAGGCCAAGGAAATGGAAGTCATGTATTTATGCATAAGGGCTCTATCATAATTAGGAAAATTCCCCTTCTGTCTGTTCCGCAAGTCCTGCCTGCTTCAGAGGGAGGCAGGCGGCAGAGAGTGCTTGCTCCGCCAAGGAAGCAGAGGTCACACGCTATTCCAGCCGGCTTTCTATTTCTGATCGAAACAAATCCAAACTGAGCTAATTTGTGTACAGCTGCAGGCAATATAAACATGGCTGTTTAGAATTCTTTCTAGAGTATAGGCCTTTGTACGCCATACTTCATGGAAGTTAATAAGTAGGTGTCAAACTCTGAATTAAAATTCCCAGAAGAGGACACAGCACAAAGGACGATAAAAATGATTTTTAAATAATCATAGGGATAAATAGCATCCACTTCTGACAAATGTAAGTGCTGGCATAAAATGTTATTAGGCTACAGAGATCGTCTTTTGTTCAGGAAGTATGTTTTATTCTCCCGCCTTGTCATTCATCATCCTAATGAGCCCTCAAAATGTAAATTAAATAGCAAAGACGGATTCATTCGAAAAGTATCTTTAAAAAAAAAAAACAGGCTAGGTGTTAAACCATTTTTCTACTTTTTTTCTTATGTATTGGTTCTTTTCTTTTCTTTTTTTTTTTTTTTTCATTTAAAAAAGGCCCTTTGTACTTCAACACTTTATGGGGTAAGTTCATGTAATTCATATTTTCAGTAAACAGCTCATTCATTCCCCAGTACTCTGAGATCAGTGATTTCAAAAGCAAAAAGAAAAAAACCAACCCAAAATCTCGTTTTAAAATGATGTGCCTTGTAAATTATGTTTGATCTGGAAAATCTGAGAAACCTGTGCATGCATTTGCTTTTTTTGTTTTATTCAGAAGTGATTTGGTCCAGGGAAACCCTCAATGGAAAAGGATTAATGAAATTTTCAAACAGCTTTAGTTTACCGAACTGAATGCATTAATGGCTAAGCAAACACCATTTCAACCATTAATGATAAAAGAATAAGGTCATGAGCCAAATTAGTTGCGATTTCTTGTTATGTATTGATAAGAACATTACCCGTCCCTATGATGAATAGAGAAATCAGGGTTTTGTACTTGACCTGAATTTATGCATGAGCACACACAACAGAAGTGACTGAACAGCTCTGCTGGGGAGGCACCCAGGAAAAACACACTGGGAAAGGAAAATAGCAGCAAATCATGTCTCATTTTGGCATGATTGGTCCTCATTTGCCTCTCTCCCCCCTCTATCTCTTTCTCCCTCTTTCTCTCACTCTCCCCACCCTCTCTCACTGCAACCCATAAATCATTCTTTGCATTCTTTGGCTGTCCCTGCTTCTGTGAGAGCTCAGCTCACCCATGTGTCTCTCCAGCCCCTAGTTCTGTGCGCTGAATGTATATAAAATGAAGATACAAATAATTGCGCTGCTGAGGTTTGCCTGATGTCCAGGGAACAGCCATTAATCTGTGCAAGGGGGTTTCTAAAGTCCCAATATTCTGCAGAATAAATTATCATTAACCAATCTAGGCATTCGAAAGACACTATATTTTTATGAGGTCAAAATGTTGGAGAAATACCCTCGAGGGAGGGCTGAAACCATCCAGCTGTAAAAGAAACAAGCTAGTGAGCAGCTTTGCATGGAAGCCTGGGTTCCTGCAAGAGCTGCAGACTGACTGCAGGCCTGGCTGGAGGTAACCGCCGATGTCTGGTCTGCAGGCACTGCTGCATTTGGGAAGCCCCCATCCCTTGCGGCAGTGCCCCATGGTGGCCCACCTCTGGAGGAGCGGCATAGCTCTTTGGAAGGCATGGCTGATGAAAGAGCCTATCAGGACAAACAGGAGCTCACAGCAAAGCCTGCATAATCCACTGGACATCCTCTTCTAGTTTATTTACTTCATTATTTTTAACGGAGAATTTCCTGTTTAACACAATCAAGCTAAATTCAATGCAAAGCTCCAGGCTGTCACCGTGACAGTCAGCCACATAAAGAAATTATCGTCTGAGGCCAAGCCATGGCCACTTCATTTCTCTCTATCAATTTCCTAATAAAGTACATTTTGATGGGCACATTGAGTGGTTTATGATGTAAGAACAACACTAATTAGTGAGGGAGGGGCCAATGCCATGTGTCCATGGGGCTTTCGAGATACACTCGTGAAAGGGAGACAAGAAGACAGGGATGGATGCAGTCTAAGTGATGAAGCGAATATTACTTCTGACAAAGGAAACAAGTTATTATTCTATACAGACATTTAACTCTGAAGAGGTGTTGAACAATGATAGACATGTTCTAAAGTGGAATTTAAGCCTTATCCAAAGTCTGAGAAGAGACCTGGTTAGGATATCAATAAAACGTTTTATATTTGACCCCAGGCAGGAAAAACAATATACAATTAAGGGAAGAGAAGGTGCCTTCCTGTGAAATGTGTGCATTTTAACCTTTGCAATACATTAATAATTAATATGAATTCACACCAATACTTATCTTTATAAAAACACAGAACTCTCACACATAAAGCCTTTCAAGTATAAAAGAAATAAGCTACCCCCTAAAGATTTTCTTAGAAAATTCCCAATGAAGAAGGATCTCATAGTTTGAATGTACAGACTTTTAGCCAGATCTAAAATTCTTGCAAATAGGCCCCATGTTAAATGACTGACAGTACCACCAAAAACTCCAAAAAATAAAATACATGCTTCATTAGTCCCCCAGCTAAACTCAGAATCCTCTGGCTCAGAATAAATCTCAACCTTTAAAAATAAATTATCTTTGGAATTAACATCTCAGAATCATTAATCTTTGGAGTGACCCTTCAATTCCATTTGGAAGAGAACTACTGCATTTCTCAAAGGTCTTTTTTCTTTTGGCAAACCACAGTTTCATGGCGAGAAGGAAAACAACATATTCTTTCGTTTATCATTTCCTCATTCTCACCCTCAGGGTGGTTTCTTTTCCCTTCCCAACTGAAATATCCTAAATCTAACATCAACAGAGAGTCATTTACTGAGTCAGGAAGGGACTGATATTTAGCTTTACGTATATGTGAAAATAAAAACAAGGCTAGGCGGAATTATTATAAATTTCAGGAAGAAAGAAAGCATCATTGTTAATAAAATTTTACCAAATTAAAAATGGTTGAGACTTTATTCTTCATTGCGGGGGCCTGGTTTATCAAGTAGACAGAATTATGTTTGAGTATTCCACGAAATAACCAAACATTAATAATGTAGATTTGTTCAATAGGCCAAATGAAGAGATGAAGTTTATATGCAGTTGGGATAAACAGTTCCTCGTTTTCCCCAGCGTGTATGGTACTAGATGTAGAGACATCGTGTTTTAACTTCATTAGGACAGCTTGCTCTATAAAGTAATTCTATTGTATTAATAATTCCTTCTTAAGCAGGTAACCATTTTGAAAAGCAAATAACAATTCCTTTATTTGCTTATTTATTTAATTGTACTTTAATTAACACATAAAAACTGCATGTATTTATGGGGTTACAGTGTGATGTTTCGATACATCTATGCATCATGGAATGATTAAATCAAGCTAATTAATATATCCAACCCCTTGCATACTTTTTTTGGTGGTGTAAACATTTAAAATCTGTTCTTTTAGCAATTTTGAAGTATGTATTACATTATTAACTACAATCACCAGCTTATTTATTTATTAATCAAGATTTTCAAAGTTAGATGTTTACTTACAGCAGAATATGGCTACACTGTCTGTCAATTTTCACTGTGAAGACCACATAAGCAGCTCCCAGAGGAAAACCATTCTGGTTTAGGGGTTGCTGGGTTGACCAGATTTGCTTCTCCTACCATCCTTCAAGCCCAGTCCTTCTCTCTACCCAGGATATTCACTGGAACAATCCATGCATAGTCTCACATTTTTTATGTTCTCCAGCCAGAAAGGATTCCCATAAAGCTTGCCAACTGCCCACCCCTTCCAAACACCTCTGCCCTTTATTACGTTAATCCTGAAATATAGCCATTGCCATTCACTTCTCCACGCTTACCAAACTTTAATGGCTCCCCATCACCCAGAGGATAAATCTATAGTCCAGACGGCCAAGTGCAGCCGCACACTAAGCCTTCCTGTCTGACTCACGTGGGCATTTCCTTTTGAACAGTCTGGGAGCATCTGCTCATCCCTCTTACCTGTGATGCCTCTCAAATTGTGATTCAAATTCTTCCTCTGAAGGCCCACTCAAACCCTACCTCTCATGTAAAGGCCTCTCCCTCATCTTCTTCCTTAAAACCCAACGCTTGCTTAATACTCATTCCTTCTTGTCCTACTGAGCTATTTAACATTTTGCTGGTTTAGGAATTGTGTTTGGTACTCCAAGGCATGTAGCCTACATATAATATATAACATAGTGCCTTACCCACAGTAAACACTAAAACAAAAATTTAATCATTTAAAATTTATTTTCTTGTTCCTACTTTTAATTGAGTAAGTATGAGTCTCAAAGAGACTCCAAACCTCTAAACCGCTTGTGCCCAGAAGTTGCTAATTTCAGGGATTAGAGTTTCGAGGAGAAGGTGCAGGGTCTTTCAAGCCCTGACAATTCCATCCTTGGCCCCTCATAAGTTTTAAAGTTAGTAAACAATACTGAACCATTTGGGATCCTTTTCAGTGACCACAGACTTTTCTACAGTGGATCTGTTTGTTCACAGCATCACACTCCTGGTTGGGAGAGAAACTCAACCACTCACTTGAGCCACTGGAACAAGCTCGTTTAGGGAATAGATCTCAATTCTGGAGAGATCTTACTTACAGGGCTGGCTTTGGATGCTACCCTGTGATAGGGGTTCTCCATCTACCTTCTCTTACCACATTACAGGGGGCTTACCTCTTATCAACTAGTTAGATTTTATCCCCCTACTGTCTGGAACATGCCAGGAGATACTAGACAAGGGAACGTGTAGACAGTGAAAGTTTATTGATCTAGTTACTCTTTTTTTTCTTGGTAGACAAAATTTTCATTTATTCAATATGATAGTAGAAGGCATGGTTCTGGGTCTAACATACAATTCAGCTCCCAGAGCCCCTTTCTTTACCCACAAAGTTGGAAGAGTAGAAATGTTTTTGCATTCTCTCCAGTTGGTCTAGAATCCAGTTTACTTTTAATGACTGATTGGGAGAAGGAGAAAGAAGTGTGCGCTTCATTCTTAAATCCTCAAGATACATTAAAAAATCTCCTTTAAACATATCTCTTATGTACCTTCTGCCTGATACCCAAACTGTCCACATTTTGTCAGTTATATCTCTCCTACTTCAAAGAGGTTTACATGACCCTAAGGTGGGCACTCGGCCTCATGCTAGGGAGGGCTGATCATTACTTTCCAAAGCTGGTAGAGCACTTATCTTACCCCCGACCAGCTCTGCTGGGGAACCTTTTCTTCGGATTGACTGGCCGCAGCCTACCCCCGACATGGAGATGCCCCGAGATGCTCACAGCTAGATTAAAACTTATACAGTGGAGTCATTACGATTTGTTTTCCAGGAACAAAGGGGGTACGTGCAAGGTCGGACAGCCTCCTAAAGCAGGTTGGGCATATTTCCATGATGCCAAGCCCAGGAGCAGAGCTAAAAGCACCCGCACTCCCCTACCCCTCCCCTTTGCTCCCCGCTAGAAAGATGGGAAAGATGCACGTTTGCCATCAGGAAAATCCCTAAGTGCCTTTCAGACTACTTTAACTTCAAGTCCATTGGACTAAGGCCATTTAAAAAGAGTCTATACACCATGCTTCACGGAAGAAATTTTATTGGCCAAACTGAAAAAAATAAGTGACAATAAGGCAGATGTATATTGTATCAGAATAACTGCTGAGAAAAAAATTCTATTATCACATTGGATTTGTAGATTTCTTGAATGGCTAAAGAACAATATTAGTGAAAAATGTTTATTATATTAATTTGGGATACTTTCTTATAAGTTTTATTTTTTAAAGATTTCAGTTTAGAGAAATCATCTTTAAAATGTACTGACTTCGACTCACACCTAGTGCTATAGGAAAGAATGCATTTTCCTTAATGAAATTTCCAGTTACTCCTACGTTTTAAAAATTTCATCATTCTTATCTCTTAACTTCCTTAATGGGATGGCTAACCTATCTCACACAGCTGAACGAGCCTGTGCTTGAAATAGAAGCAGTTCTGCCCTCTGTTGGGGGCAGGGCTCCCTGGAGGCAGCAGGTGTACAGACAGCAGACGGCTGAGCTAATCTGGTCACCTGAGCCCTCTGTCACGTTCAGTTTAGCCTCAATCTCTGGAAACACAATGTAAGAGGTCTGCGCAAACGGCAGCTATCAAATGCAGCCCCAGTCAGAGAACCTGTCAGAGTCCAGAAGAGGTAAAAAAATACTATACTGTTTGTTTCCTCACCATTTGTTCTTGGAATCACAAAATTATAAGGGAAAAAAACAAACTACAGTTACTAGAATCATCTTTAGGTAAAAAAGACAATAAATTCTTCCAGGACCCTTAACCTTTTTTATAACTGATCGTTCAGGGCAATGTTAGCAATGTGCTCGTTAATTTAGAATCTGCTTAGTTTATGAAGCTGATTACCTTTTTAAAGCAATGCATTATCCTTGCTCATAAAATGTCATGGTATGTATTACTAGGAATGCAGTTATCACATTATATTATAATTATCACTTAAAAATATATGCTCTTTACCAGAAAATATAAGCTCTTCAACATCAGGAGTTACATTTTTTAAAAAATTCTGGTTCATAATATGGTATCTGGAACATGGTTAGCATTCAATAAATATTTATTTTTATTATTGTTGTACTGATCATTAAACTATTCCAATAGTTACCAATAATACAGTGTCTTATTATAAAGGACACCGTGCTCAAACTCTTTTCATACATCATGTGATTTAATCCTTCATGGCACCCCTGTGGGACAGGTATTACTACCCTCCGCTTGCAGGTGAGTAAATGAAGCTTAGTAAGGTAAGCAACTTGCTCCTGATCACCCAGCCTCAGGGGGAGGATACAGACTTCCAGCTGGGGCTGCCCAGCTCTAAAGAGGCATGTCCCTAAATATGCACTAAATATCTGCACACATACATGATTCTAAGAACTAGCTCACTGCACTTACTATTTGTAATCAAAATCAACTTATATTAACTTCAAAAACACTGTCATACATAGTGAAAACTTTGCATCAAATGTTTTAGTAATGAACCTTATATTCAGAATACTTTAGATAATGCCAAAGCCAGGGATGAAAATATATATTCCCAATAAAATGCTGGGATGGGAAGGCATAACTCTAAAAATAAGATCTTGTAAAACTTCAGTGTAATTTGAGAACAAATGAAGAGAGAGACAATGGAAGTATTGGGATAAATTAAAGAGAGCTCACCTATAAAGCACAGACATTGAGAACAACATATCTAATTTCCAGTGAATAAAAACTGTTAATTAAACAGAAGTCTTAACATATTTATAATGTTTGAACTCTGCCATTTTAAAATAGTATTTCATTTTGTGTATTATATTAAAAATCACATTTTATAAACATTTAGGATTTCACAGCTACAAGACTAGAAATGTTTATCAAATTAAATGTATTAATAATTACTCTAGTGTCTGTAGATAAGTATATATTATCTTTTTTACTTTCTTCCTTGTTCATCAATTTCTTTTTCAGAATTGTATGAATAGCACAGTTTTTGAAAATCACCACCTTACAATGACTTTTGAGTATTTCCAATGGACATTTAACCCAATATAATTTTAAGAACTTTCTCTTTTACATATATAATCAATCACTCGTACTTCTGAAAAGACTAAAGCATGTACATCAAAACTGTACCTTTTTTTAAAAGCATGCAGCTGTCTTTCTTAAAGCATTGCATCTTTTCAAGGAAATGTCAGCAATGTTATTCTTGGGCCTCCTTCTGCCCAAGAGGCCAAGTAGGTTGAACAATAAAGCCAACAAGACACCTAATCAATAGCAGTCACAGCACCATTTTTTATCCTCCAGAATCTTCATTTTCAATGAGGTTTACATCATTAAAGCAAGAAAACAGGACCGTCAATCTCCACTGGTTTCAAGTAGTAGATGGAAGAATTAATTTGACTGTCATAAAAATAATGATGTAACCGCATGCTTTCAACCTTTAAACATTCATTTTTAGGCTTAAAACCTAGGAGGAGAACAGACATGTTGCCTAGAAATAAAAGCACTGATTTATTAATTCTTTCTTTTTTTTCATATTCCAAACAGATTTCTTTTCTTTTTTTAATTTTAGAGATGGGGGTCTCTCTATATTGCCCAGGCTAGAGAGCAGTGGCCCTGCACAGGTGAGATAATCGCTCACTACAGCCTCAAACTCCTGGGCTCAAGTGATTTTCCCACCTCAGCCTCCTGATAGCTGGGACTACAGACACGTGCCACTGTGCCCAGCTCCAAAGAGATTTCTCACAGATCTGAAACTCGTAAGCAAAAGGTTTAATGCAGGTCCTCTAAGATGTTATTAATAATATATTTGAAATACATTTATTAGCAGAGGTACCAGTGCCATTGCTTTTGAATGATGTTGACACATACCATCTCAGCATGTGCTCTCACCATGACAGATTTATCTGAAAGGAGTAAAAACATCACATAACACCCACATAACCCCCTCCCAGGGGCAGTGGCAGGTTTTCTGGGCCCTTAAAGGCTATAAAGTTATCTTTCAAAAAAAAACAAACAAGTTTATGAGTACAAAATTAGGTAGAGGGCTTTGGAAGAGGACCATGCAACCTAGGAACCTGAAATTTAAGCTTGATTAATTTAATGGGATTATAATCCACTCCTGCCTCATTCACTAGAAAACACAAGTGTCCTTTCGCTTGGACTCTGAGAAGTTCTGAAACAGCTGTGCTCCCTGTCTGGTCTTCTCGTCCCCACTGTGGTTTCCCCCTCCCTCCTTTCCCCAGATATTCTGTGTTAGTGTGGCACATGTGCCAGTGTGTGCCCTGAGAGTGGTCAGGGGACACTGGCTCAGCCCATGGTGCTCCATGAACATCCTGGAAAACTACAGGCAGCTGCTTCTACCCAACAAGGCAGCGGTGAGGGAAATGTCAGGGCAGATGAAGGGGTTTGATTGTTACACAGTTTAGGGAACAGACAGGATTTGTCATTAGGTGCATGTTCAGGGTTCTCATAACTAGCTTTATATGTCCAAATCATTTATCTTTGGTATTTGCTTCAATGGAAAATTCATAGGAAATGTAATAAAGAATGGAGAGGAAGAGGTCAGCAGAAATAACAGACTTTTAACAACTGATTGGGATACATGCATTGGCACCTCGTTTTTAACTAAGACAAAAACAAGCCCTGCCTAGGACAGCCCCATGAAGCTGGTCCTGGCAAACGCGAGAGGGCTGGAGCCCTGGTGCAGGAGGGAGGGGGCACGCTACTTCTATGAGTTCTGCACTGTGTTACAGTCACCGCTCTCTCAGACATGTGGCACGCTAACTTCCCCACCCTGCCCACTGTCCTTCAAACAGCAGGGGTGTTGGAGGACAGACTTCGGTGTGATCCAATTCTGTCTGCCCTAGCAGGTGCAGGATCCGTGGCCTGTCAGCTGGACCTTCCCCACCGCCATCCCCAGGAACCAAGCAGACTATGAGTTAGTTTCCTTGTTCACTGGGGCCTGCCTTATTCAGGGCTGGTGTCTTCCTGACAGCCAAACTAAGGGGTGTGGAGATGTTTTAAAATATAGGTTTAATTATTCAAGTATTGGCTGGGCACGGTGGCTCACTCCTGTAATCCTAGCACTTTGTGAGGCCAAGGTGCGGAGGATCACTTGAGGCCAGGAGTGTGAGATCAGCCTGGGCAACATTCAAGACCCTGCCTCTACAAAAAAAATAGAAAAATTAGCCAGGTGTGGTGGTACACACCTGTAGTCCCAGCTACTCAGGAGGCTGAGGCAGGAGGATTGCTTGAGCCCAAGAGTTTGAGGCTGCAGTGAGCTATGATGATGCCACTGCACTCTAGCCTGGGTGACAGAGTGAGACCTTGTCTCAAAAAAAAAAAAAAAAAAATTCAGGTATGATGAGGCCAACAGGTTAGGAGATGACTGCCACTGAAAAGCAAGTTTGTTACTCACAGGTCTCCACTGGATGGGGGCACATAGGGAAGCACTAGGGTTGGTCAGGAGATACAGGGAGCAGGGGAAACATGAACAAAAGCTTTTATTGTTTTCCATGGGAAGGAATGGGGTAGGCAGGCTTAGCATAGGCGAGTTTGAATAATTTCAGTGGGCTCTGGGGCACAGGGGCTGTCCCTAGTTATCTAGTACCTGCCGTGGGTTGATTAGGCAGCGGGTAGCAGCCCAGAGTGTGAGAGCCCAATAAAGGATAAAGGAGGTGGCTGGGGTGTGGGCTTTGGATTGGCTGGTTTGCATACGAAAGGCATGTTCACAGTGGCAGGCCAGTCATTTGCAGTCTCTAGGAATTAGCTAGCCCTGGGAGGGATTAGTCCCTTATGGGTCAGCAAGCTGTCAGAGCATCAAAAATACAGAATAAAAAGACGTGATTGGTACAGGAGGGAAGGAGCAGTAGGCAGGTGAGAGTGTCACAGCCTATACATCAGAGGCAGCCAGAATCCTACCCGGCTTGTCAGGACACTGAGCTGGGGAAGAAAGGCTCCCCTTACCCCTGCTTCAGGTGCAGGTGGGAGGGTGCTGAACCTTCCTCCTTAGTCCCTGTGACAAATGGAAGACAGCTGCAGATGGGTGGCTCACCCAACACCAAGAAAGGAAACACAACCTCACTGGGGAGGTGACATTACCCCCATCGTACAGATGACGATACTGAGGTTCACAGAATTTAGAAGCACCTTTCCCAATGTCACACAGCTAGTAGTTAGTAGAGCCAGGACTGTACCCGGGTCCAGGGTCCACCTATCTCTTAGGCAGTGGGCTTAAAGCCTACCAGTTTACGAAGGTCCCACACGAATGTTTGAGATCTTTAGGAGCCTTGAGATTCTAATCTTGAGATTCGTTAGAAAAATATATGGGCTCCAAAATAAAAAGAGAAAACTATAATGTCAAAATTAATAATGTATAATTAAATGTCTAAAAAACATAGTCATTTTTATTAATTGGTACAGTTAGTATTCACTACAAAATTCATTACGCTTGAAAATAATATGTAGCTTAGAATTTTTTCCCACATTCTAAGAATGCTTGAGTTTGACTGACGATTACAGAAAAACCAACTGTAAATTAAATGAATTACTCACAGTCAACTCCAAAAGCAAAATTATAAAAGCCCATCGGAAAATTTTGAAGGGTTTTTTAAAAATGTATTTAACGTGACATGTGAGTGTATTTTAATCTGTTTTAGAGGATGCGGTGGGGCTGTTTCGGAGGTCTTCAAAGGGCCCTCCCCGAGTCTGCCTGCTCCAAGCCCCAGCTCCGTCTACACACGTTCCCTCACCCCACAGCACCAGGTGTGGAAGGCAGTCTCAGGGACACCTGTGAGACCGACAAGGGCTCAGGGGCTCGCTTACTGCTCCCTAAGGTATTCGATACCCGCAGCGTTGTAGGACGCGATATCAACTGCGCACAGGAGGTGCGAACGTTCAGCACGGAGCAGATCCCACATGGAGCTTCTGGATGCCTGTCGAGAGCAGGCCTGGCAGTCAGCGGACCCAAGTTCTCCTTTCAGCGGTACCACTCCTCGGCTACCTGGACAGGGCCCTATCTGGAGCTGTCTTTTATTTTCCTGGCACACAGTAAACTCTCAGTAAACATTAAAGTTATTGGTTTGAACTTTTAACTGTCTTTAACTTTCCCAGGTTAAATTCCATAGCAGTAAAGCCTGTCACTCAACTAAAGTGCCACTTAAAAAAGATACCAAAAAGTTCAAGCCCAAAGACCCCTGGAATCCACAGGTTTTGTATTTGCATTGGTTCTCAGATTTCAAATGACTATAAATTTAAAACCCTCTGGTCAGGTCTGGCAACTAAATCAGTGCTTCCAAAATGCAATAATACTCTTGTAAGTTTTAGAACAATGTCATATTATTTATCTGGAGTCAGAAAAATAAATGTAAAATGATGGACCAAATCTCACAGTACTGTGTACATGATGAAGCCCGTCATAATTTCAATGGTTAAGAGACTAAGAGATTGAAGAATAAGCTGACTTCACTCTTAACCGGTTTTCTACATCAGCACACTATGGCTTAGGGTCAGGCCCCACCACCTGCTTTTGCACGTAAAGTTTTTTGAAATGTCTGTGGCTGCTTTCACGTTACTCTACCATGGGCAGCACTGAGTAGTTGCAACAGAGACTGTATAGTCCACGAAACCTAAAATATTTCCTATTTGGCTCTTTAAAGAAAATGTTTCTCCGTTCCTGTTCTGTATCAGTCCTCCTCTATTTACGGAATCGCATGAAGAATATTAGAGGCTGACATCATTCACGAATCTACCGATTTCATACAGTGATTATTTCAATTCCATGATTTAGGTTCTTTGGGATCACTTTTCTGAAGTCCTTTTCCTCTGTTTTGAATTTCCTACCCACACGGTCTGCTTAAAGAACATCGCTGCTTCCTTTTCCCTGACACGTTGTTTTAAAGTCACGTCTGGGTAACTCTACAAACACATTTTAAATTACTTCTCTATTTCTTATTTTCTTTTTGGATCTGGTATAACTACCAACATTTTTTCATACCCGAGACTCTGACATTCTGAATGAACTTAACACAAATTTAGGTTACAATATATTAGTCCAGACAATTTAAAACTCAAATACTATTATTATTAAACAAATTCTCAAATAGACAGTTTTAGAATGTAAACGTCTAAAAAGATAAGT